>BQNB010163899.1:0-14392 GCA_026074375.1 Tanacetum coccineum
TACAATCAAGGATGATGGTATTGTAAGCCGACTTAAGTTTGTTAGAATAAGAGAAGACTATCAGGAATATGGACTTGCTATTCCTGAAGTGATGCTGAATGATGCAATCAAGCAATCAGAGTCTTACCAGATGTTCATAAAGTATTCCACTAGTCAGATTCCCCTCCCCCCCTAAGAAGAGCAGAGGCAAAGGTTCACAAGGAAAGAAGACTGTTGACGACTCTCAGGAAACTGTTGATGTATCTGAAGAGTCTGAACCTAAACTTATTAAGAAAAAGACTGCTAGTAGAAGAGTGGTAAAAAAGAAAGTCCCAATTTTTGCTGATGACAACATTATTCCTGATCCAGATGTAGCTTTAAAGTTAGGTAAATCTATTAGCTTAGCTGAAGCTAAAGAAGAAGAAGCAACAAAGCAAGTCCATGCTACTCATGCAAGGATTGTGACATAATCTGTCCCTGAATCTGCCAAGGAAAAGGCTGGTAGCAGAAGTTCTAGAAGTGTAGTCATTCAAGACACTCCAAGTGCTCCTAAGCCAAAACCAGCCACTTCAAAGCCTAAGCTCAAAGGTGTACAATCCTTCCACTTTAAAGCCTAAGCTCAAAGGTGTACAGACCTTAACCCCTAAAGAACAAGAAGCTGCAGATGCTATGCAAGATCTCAAAGAAAGTAAGAAAACCAGCAGTAGACAGTCAAGTACTAGAGGCTCAAGTGAAGGAACTGGTAGGATACCAGGGGATCCCGATGAGTCCACGGTCATCTCTGCTACCTCAAGTGAAGGAAATGGTACTAAACCAGTGGTTCCTGATGACGAAAAGGTTTCAACTCTTTAATGAGGATCTGAACAAGAGAGTGAATACTCTGAAGAAGACCTAAATGAGAAAGAAGACATAGATTGGATTGATTTTGAGGGAGATGATGAGAAGAAAGATGATACTGATGATGACAAAAGTATAGATCTTGAAATGACTGATGATGAAGAAACTGATGATGAGGTCTTACAAGGTAAAGAACAAGTTTATGACTATGAGGATGAAGAGATGTTAAATGCTGAAGTTGAAGATTCTAGAAAAGGTGATGCAGAAGTATTCGATGCGGCCAAGGCAGATGCTGAAAAGACTGAAGAAGCAAAGGATGATTCCAAGAAAGCTGAACTTCCTCCAACAAGTTCTAACTTATCTATATCTTTAGGTTTTGGTGACCAATTTCTTAAACTTTCTTCTGATACTTCTTTAATTGGTACTGTTAAGGATACTACAAATGCAGAGATCAGCTCGTTATTAGATATTAAGATTCAATCTGAAGTCCCACATATCCAATCTCCATCCATGCTTAAAGTACCCGTGTCTGTGATTTCTAAGCCATCTGTCCTCACACCAGTACAAGAAACTGCTTCAGCAGCACTTGTAACAACTTTACCTCCTCCATCTGTCTCCATCATTCCACCAGCACCTCTACAAAAAACAACAACACCAATCCCTCCACCACCAATTACAACCGATGCTCCAATCATCACCTCTGCTATACCTGAATCTGATGCACTCTATGTTGTTCAGCTAAGAGTTGCAAAATTGGAAAAGGATGTATCCGAGCTTAAGAAAATAGATCACTCTACAAAAGCTCTTGCTACTCTCAAGTCACAAGTTCCAACGGTTGTTGAACAATATCTTGGATCCAAAATCGATGATGATCTTCAAAAGGTTTTATAGAGACACACTGTAGACCTTATTCAAAAATACTCTGTGAAGCCAGCTCCCAAGTCAAGCAAGATCCAGATTCCAACTGAGAAAAGTGCTTCAGAGATTCTCAATATTAAGAAGGAACAAGCTGAGAAGCAAAAGATGCCAAAGTATACTATCAAGTCTACAGACAAGGCATCTCTCAAAGAGTATGATCAGAAAAGTGCTCTCTACCAGACCATGCATGAAAACAAGTCGTTCAACAAATCCTGCTAATCATAGATTATACCATGCTCTTATGGAAGCTTTGATAGAGGATGAAAATGCCATGGATAAGGGAGTAGCTGACACAGTCAAGGACCATAAACAAAAGCATGATGATGATGATGATGATGATGATGACCCTCCAGCTGGACCAAATCAAGGTAAGAAGATAAAGAGTAGAAGAACCAAGGAGTCAGATTCTTCCAAGAAACCATCCTTCACTAAGGAAACCCCAAAAGGTAAAGCTCCATCAAAAGGCTCTAAAACTGGTAAGTCTGCTTCTGCAAAGGAACCGGTTAAAGAACCTATTATTGAGGTGGTAATGGATGATGTGGGTGAAGATGTGGTTCGTGATGATGATCAACCACAAGATACTTCAAAACCCAAGACAGCCAAGACTTCTAACCCAGAATGGTTCAAGCAACCTCCAAGGCCTCCTACTCCTGATCTGGAATGGAATAAGCGTCAAGTTGTACTTGGACAACCTGAACAACCTTGGTTCAACCAAATGGTCTCTGCTACAAAGGATCCACTCACTTTCAATGATCTCATGGCCACTCCTATTGACTTCTCCGAGTATGTGTTGAATTGACTCAAAATTGACAATCTTACTCAAGATATCTTGTTAGGACCTGCCTATAATCTGTTAAAAGGCACGTGTACTAGCAACATCAAACTATAGTACCGGTTCTAAGAGTGTTTCAATGCATTGATAGAAAAACTTGATTAGAACAATCCAGAAGGAGATCGCTACCCCTTTGACCGGTCCAAACCTCTTCCTCTACAAGGTCACTCAGGCCATCTAACTATTGTCGCTGATTACTTCTTCAACAATGATTTAAAGTATCTAAAATCTTCTGATCTAGAGAGAACATACACTACGTCAATCACGAAGACAAAAGCAGCTCGGTATGAGATTGAAGGGATTGAAGATATGGTTCCATGCTTTAGAGTCCTACCAAAGTCGGGTATTACAAAGATGCGTTGAAAGGGATCAAACATTAGGGTGAAAGGCGTAAGCTATGGCATAGATCTCAGCTGAACAAGTTCTCCAAGCATAATGTGTATTCCACTAAGAAAATTTTGGGGGTGAAGAGTGTTAGTGTCAAGAAACTGCATGGATATGGTCATTTAGAAGAGATTGTGGTGAAAGAGCTGACCGTCAGTTATACAAGTTTAAAAAAGGTGACTTCATAGATCTACACCTGAATGGAATTGAAGACATGTTGCTTCTTGCTATTCAACACAAGCTATTCCATCTCACTGATAGTCAGATTGTTGACTTTATTGTGGCTCTTCGTATGTTCACAAGAAGTCTCATCATCAAGAAACTGGTCGAGGATTTACAGCTTAGTGTAGATAGTTACCAAAAGAAACTTAACATCACTCTACCTCAACAAAACTTTCTAAAAATTGAATTCAAAGAACTCTACACTCCATCTCATAAACTACCAGGGGTAATCTATGAAGATCTGACCAAACAAAAAATAGTTATGCGGGCTGATGAGCTGTATAAGTTCTCGGACGGGACGCTCAAGAAAGTTCGGGATGAGCTTCATCAAAGAGTACTCGATTTTGACTTGGGATACAACAAGGAGATGTTAAGGAGAAAGTGGACGGCTATTGACAAAAAGAGGTCAAAACTTATGGTCGAGCTAATTGATAAGCAGATGAGTAAAAGAAGGATCATTCAGAATCTTTTGGTGCTCGGGAACTCGAGATGGACTACAAACTGATGACGCGTACCGTTTAATCATCAGGTCCAATCTCAAAATCTTATCTTGTGAATAATTTGAATATGTAGTATAGACTTATAATAGTAGGCAATATAATTAGTGTTTGAGTACGAATTTTCTAGAATTTTTTAGTAAATTTAAAAAATTTCAAATTAACATACTCAACACTACATATATATAATACCCTCATAAGTTGAGGGGGAGCATTAAAAATGTTCCTAATACGGCTTGTTAATAATTGGACCATTTTTTCCTAAAACCATTAATATTTGAATCAATCGATATCCAAAATATCAAGAGATTTGACATTTTTGATAAGGGGAGAAAATGTGATTAAAATATATGGCTAAATATGTGATTTTAAGGACTCAAGTGCAAGCTTCACCCTTTATGTGCTAAACGTTTTTGAATATCGATGCACGTGTTGAGGGGGGCATTACAAATGGTTTTAAGGCTGAGAACAATACTAAAAGACCGACCATGTTTGTAATTAATTAGAGTTATAAGGTGGTTAAGATTAGGTATTTGTTCCCATGATCCAGCCAAAACTGGAGGGGTCTACCTAGGGACATTCTATTAGTTAGAATAGAAGTCCTTAGGTATGATGAAAAAAGGAGTAAAGTGAGAAAAGGGAAAAAATGCGGATTAAGACAGAGCTGACACTGGAACAAACCCAACAAGGTGTAAGTGATGAAGTCTTGGTAAGCATTAAAGGGGTTAAAGAATCAAAAATAAAAGTTAAGATAAAGGGTGAAAAGAAAGAATCCCTCCTTACACTTAGGCAGAAACCGAGTCAATACATATGCTATCAGAAATACTAAGCTGTTGTCTGGTATTGAAGATAGTCATCATGGACCCAGTGATGCAATGCACAACCCTTCCTAGCCACTCAAGGTCTCTCAAAAGACTCTTGTTTCATTTCTCACGAACATTAAACACATTTCTATTGACTTTCTCACTCCAAGCTAGTTGGTATTGAAAAGGTGGCAGTCTACTCCAGCCTTTGATTACTAAAAACCAAAGTGCACTATCGAGTCTAGAGCCATAAAAGAGATCATCCATAAATATCATTAGGACACTTATCCGAAATATGCTTGCTAACTCACACAATGTGAAAACAAGAAATATATCAAGAGTCCTACGCATTATCCTTGTGATATTGCCATAACATCAGAGTGATACTAAAGTACTCACAATGACGATGGAAATCCTTCCAGAGCCAACATCAAACAAGCTCTGCGGTAGGTGACTTGTGAGATCCTACAAGGATCGAACTTGTGATACTGGATATCGATTCGGTCCAGCTTATGAATTGACGGATGAATTTTGAAAAAGATAAAACTGTTGGTGTGTTATAAAAACCGTTTGCATCTTAACACACCGACTGATTTTCCTAAATAAATTTTCAATCTTATGTCCATGGGAAGCCTCAAAAGGGTATCTGTACATAGGAAAGTTGAACACGAATTGACGACTTAATTAGGAAGATAGTAACTTACCGGTTCACTCGTACCGTGTTGTTTGCTTTGAGACGCTCCGGTAATGAGAACGGCTAGTGCATCTGCGAAACCCTGTAAAGGATATTCTTCAAAATTCTACCTGATCTCAGGCAGTATTTATACTAATTAACGAGGAACCATGGTTATTACCGTATTCGACAAAGTGACAAAGCCACTTTCGTCCATATATGTTGTTTATCACTAACCCATTCATGTAGATTTCCTGACGGCGGCAGCAGTTAATCGATGACAAGTCGAAGTCAATGCCACATGCTCATACTCGACCGACATATGTAAAGACATCATGAAAGCTTAAGTACATGTTTCAAGACTTCTGCTACTTTGATACCGTACGTTTTTCTTGAAGTGACAAAGTATTAAAGTTAAAGAATTTCAAGAAATTTCCTGTACTATGATACCGCACGTCTTCCATGAAGTGATGAAGTGTTAAAGTTAAAGAATTTTAAGAAAGATGGTTACACAAGCTTTCAAAATCAAGAAAAGTATGAGCATGTCGGTCCAAGAGTCACAAGATCACAAGAAGACAAAGATTACAAGATGGTGAAAAGAGATTATGCTTGGTTGATGATCTCAAGAAGCTCAAGATCACATACAAGTCAAGATAAAGATACAAGCTAAAGCCTAAAAGTCTAAAGATTACTACATCAAGATTTACAAGATAAAGATCATGAAAACAAGTCTACGAGTAAAGATTAAAGACATTCATAGAATGTAGAGCTTAAGTTTTTTGTAAATTAGAGTGACCTCCCTTAGGGGGAGATTGTTAGAAATCGAGAAAAGACTCGGTCACTAGAAACTTACCAAGCTAACCGAGTCAACATAAAACTCCCTTATGTGTGACCGGCCTTGGCTAGGTATAAATACCCCTCTCCATACCTTGGAGAGGGTTGGTTGTTCATTTGGTTCTTTCACATAATACATTTTCCTTTCCTTTCTCTCTCTAAGTGCTACAACCCACTTTCTCTCTCTAAACTTTCTTTCTTGCTCATTTGTTAAGTGATTTGATACATCTACAATTGGTATCGTGAGCGTGTATGCATTTATATCTTGTTTAGATCATTAGTTTTGGTTATTTTTGGTTTCGTGTGTTTCAAAAATCAAACCCGGATTTTTGTGTTTAAAAGTGTTAAAGTTTATGTTTTTAAGCAAGATCTAGGCCTAAGATAACTAGTTGTGCAAGAAAAATGAAGGTAAAACGTCAAAAAGGGTGAGTTTTTGGTATTTTTGTTGAAAAAGTACTTTTTGTTTGATGCAATCGAAATATGTTTTGAAGGTAGCGAAATATGTTATGAAGCTAGCGAAACATGTATGAAAGCAAAATATGCTGTAAGCGAAATATGACAGGTTGACCTCAAGCGATTTATGTCATTTCTATGAAATGAAACTCTGCTTAATTTTTCCTAGGTCAAGCGAAATATGTTCAAGTGAAATATGTAGCAAGCGAAACATGTCATCAAGTGATTTATGTTAGCAAGCGATTTATGACAGGTTGTTAGTTCAAGCGAAATACGTAATTTTGCAAAATGAAACTATGTTTAATTTTTCATATTTCAAGCCAAACATTACATTGTTATATTCCAAGCGAAACATTACATCAAGCGAAATATTACATCAATCAGCAAAAGATTTTAATTTTCTACGGTTTGTCTTACTTTGTAAAATCCCGTGAAATAATTGGATTTCTCGATTTTAGTGAAGATTTGTAAAATCCCGTAGAATATCAATCTAATCACCAACAACAACAACTCTTAACACAATCCTCCTTTATCACTATTCGATCAATCTTTTATCATTTCACTTTTCAATTAGATCAAGATGTCTACTTTAGCAGAACACATCATTGTTGCTGGAGCTGAAAACCATCCTCCAATGCTTGTGAAATCAATGTACGATTCATGGGCAAGTCGTATACGCTTATTCATCAATGGGAAGAAACATGGTAGGATGATGCTTGATTCAATCGACAATGGTAATTCTACAACATGGAGGTTACCAAAATCTGACCACGAGTAGTGTGCTGGCCGGCAATCCAGTTTACCACCCAACTAGAGTTGAGCCGCCCGACAGAGCCCGTGCCGCTCGATAGAGACTACGTTGACTTTTCCAAGTACATTAATTTGCCCTTTTATGATGCCAACTACCTCAAGTCCAATCAAGTCCCCTCAAAACTGATTATTATAGAAGATTCATGACCCTTTGTGCCCAAGAAATATGCTTGGAGGCTAAGGGGGCTTTCTAGTATAAATAGAGGCCATATGCCTTTGTTTTCATATAGAAAAACCTACCCCATCATCCAAATCCGAATCTCCTCCACCATATCTAACCCAAAAGACCAGAAACCTCTCCCAAATTCGTAAAGATTGTTCAAGGGCTGAAGAAGATGCTTTGATATGATTTTCTAGGTTGTTTAGAGGCGTATAGTCGATTGGAGGCTTAAAGGTTGCTTTAATCCTTCCTCTTTACTTATTGTAATCTTGCTTTGGGTAACTTTCTTTTATATTTTAGAATGTTTATGTCTCATATTCATGTTGGATCTTGGTATTTGATTAATATGATTATGGAGTAGTTTTATATTACTTGTTTGGAACCATGTGAATTATTGATATGGATTGTTTGGACTCTTAGTATGTTTGAATATTGATTTGCTTAGGAGTTTTTGATTGATCAATACTTGTCCAATTTAATCTGTTGATGAATCATGATTTGATCTATAGGTTGAAAGGATTTCATCTTATGATTTGTTTAAATATATTAGTTCACGAATATGTTGATATTTCATACTTGACACATATTAATAAACAAGCTAAAAAGACTAGAAACGATTGATTCAAGAGAATAGGTCGAAAGGACTCTTATGAACAAATGAGTTAAATCTTATTTCTCACAAAAGGTGCGTAACTACTTGGTTTAATACTAACGTTCATAGGTCAAAAGGGTGCGTTGTTATAAACCATTTGTATGCAATTCAATGACATGACCATTTGACTGGAATTATGTTCGTTAGATTTTGTGTACCTTGCTATTTGTTTAACCAACACCCCGAACAATCCATAGATATATTCTCTAGTTCCAAACAAATTGTTTTAATTATTTGATTGGTTTCTTGTTAAATTCGCATCATTATCATTTTCGTATTAGTTGTTGCTTATATGGTATTTTGAGACATGACAACCATTTTACCACATTTGTACTTGTTGATACTTAGATTCTACACAATTGAAAACATCCAAATCCTAGTGAATGACCTTGGTTTACCACAAAAAGCTAGCTACAAACGAAAGGTCATACTTGCCCGTGTGTTCTTAGCTTATTTGGTAATCCGTTTTATAAATTTAAAACTAGTAGTCACGAGACACATCAAGTTTTTGGCGCCGTTGCCGGGGATTTACGTTGTGTTTTCTTGTTTAGAATCTTTTTATTTCGTCTTATATCATTTGTGCTTGTTTTTGCTTACGGAAAAATCACCCAAAACCACTCAGAAGTGCTCTGCCGCCCTGGCGCACCTTTCTGCCGCCCGGCTCTCCCCTCATCGACCACTCTGCCGCCTGACATGACTTCTCTGCCGACCGGCAGAGAGAGTTCTGATCAAAAATTTCCATTTTTTTGCATTTTACCTCGTATCCTAGTTCTTGCCTTGTTTAATCTTGTTCTTAGTTGTGTTTAGACTTGATTAAACTCTTGTTTGTCAAGAATGAAACAACTAACACCTTTTCATTTGGTCCCCGAAATTATCAAAAATCCAAACCAACCCGTTTCAACCCTTTGTGCCAATTTCGTATTTCTAACCGCCTCGGTTTGATCCGGAACCCCGTGGTTAGAACACGAAGTCTAGAAAAACTGTCTGGTTTGATAGATTTGGTGCAATATTCGTTGTGTTTTTCTTTTCTCTTACTTTGTTAGAAAATAGTTTCTATAAAAATTGTCTTTAATATAAGAATAAAAAAAGAAAAAAAACTTTGTTAGTTAGTTAGTCAATTTATATATATAAAAATATATATACAAAAAGATTTTTGTTCTTATTTAGTTTATTTTTTATTCTTATACATCGTTAGTCATTTGGTAAATTGGCTCACCCATTGTAAGTAACTATAAGAGAGGTATAAGGCGGGTCATTCTGCTTCCCTAAAGAAGTCAGGTTTTTAATATGCTTCGTACTGACCCGCTTCTCCGCTTCTTTGTGCGTTTAATGGAGCTACCGAGAACCATTGATAGGATGATGTCAAAAAAATTTTGAGTAGTTATTAAGTTATTTTTCTTTTACGTCATATATAAAAAATTACAAAAAGAATTTTCTTTTAAAACGTTTTTATCTAGTTTATCTCTTTATATTTTTATGACGTTTTGTAAATCGCTCCGAGTTTGTATAAACCCATGTTCTTGGGTTAAAAATCTTGTTGGTCTCTTTCGCGAACATAAACGTAAAATCAAAAAGAGGATTAAGTCCGAAAAGACACCGATCCTACCCCTCAAAGTCGAATCACCCGTACCTCATGTCAAACAACCGTTCATCGAGGAAATTTTTATCAAAACACCTAAGATCAAAAGATTGATGGAGAAATTCGAAACTCCGCCCGATTTCTCACACATAATCGTCATTAATCCTGATGACCAATCCATGTGGTCAAACACTATGACTATTGCTCCAAAACCTAGTTCCGCTATTATCCAACACCGTATTTTTGACAATTTTCATATCAAGGGTACCCACATGCAAATGATTTAGGATAACCAATTTGATGGGAGAATCCGATCCGATCCTCACCGACACATTGCCGATTTTCTTGAGATTAGTAGCCTTTTCCAATATGGTGAAAATCAAGAGGAAGCGGTTATGTTGAGGACATTTCCTTTCTCGTTATGTGAAGAAGCTAAGATTTGGTTGAATGAGATTAACGAAGGAACTTTTACTTTGTGCAATGAAATGAGAGAAGCTTTTATAAGCCGATACTTTTCTCCTACAAAGCTTAAACGTCTCCTAAATGATATTCGTAACTTTCACCAACTTGGTAACGAAACTCACGTTGAAGCTTGGATCCGTTTGAAAGAAATGCTTCACATTTGTTACAGACATGGTCTAACCAAAGGCACGATATATAACAACCCGCAATTTTCATTAATGTAAATATCCATCTATTAAATTAGATGCAATGTACTATCCATCTATTAAAGTATATACCACCTTTTTACAGGGAAAATTTTCACTTTATTCCATTATGTAACATGGTTTACATAACTAAATAAAAACGAGCTCATGCACCCTCTACCAATGCCATCTATATCTATATTTATATCATGTAAACATCCTAATATGTTAAGTCTATATCTTAATATCATTTTTACCAAGTACATTATCCACTTAACATACTTTTCAAAACGTTATATCAAAACAAGCATTAAACGTTAACGTTTATATCAAAACCCTAATTATATGTAATGTATACATAATAAAATAATGGTAAGCCTTCAATCATGTGTACAAGTGTACAATGCACAACAATTGAAATATAAATTTCCCTCCAAAGTCAATGTAACAACTTTATTTAAAAATTTAAGCCCATGTATAAGATCAATAATAGCAAAGAAAGTAAACTAGGGTATTTATACCTCCTAAATCACTTTTGTTTTCTTACTACCACTTTAGCATAAGGTACAAGCACTTTAATACATGACTCCTAATACCCTAGATCACTTAAATACTCTAATCTAAAAAACCCCAAAACCCCTAAACGAAACCCTAAAACAGTAATTTTATTTTAAACCTAAAACTAAGCCCAAAACCTTATTCCTAAACCCTAATCCTAATACTAACCTTAATCTTAAACCCTAATATATCCTTAATCCTAACCCTAACTTAAATTTAAAACCAAAAACCCTAACCTGAAACAAAAACCAAACCTGACACCCCTTTTTCTTTCATTTTTGACCCATTTACACCTAAGCTAGTACCATAACACCTCAAGCACCTCTATGAACTTACCACCATGGACCAAGCACAGCCTAGCCAACACACGTCCATCCACGTCGGAGAGAGGAGCAAGAAGCTTGTAAGATACTTGCACTCTAACTACCTCCTTTTCACCCGTTGATAACACAACCGAACCTCTCATACACCCTCAAACTACCTTATACTGAGGACCTCCATGACTCACCCTAGATACTCCTTGGTCACCACTCTACAGCCCTTGGCCACCACACCAAGTAATCTTGGTGCCTACTCCAAGAAAACTTGGCCTCCAAGTCATTTTCCTCACTATATATACGTATACATACACATACTCTTCTATTCATCTCAAAAACTCATCACACACTCAAATGAAGCTTTAAACAAGTCTAAGCCAATCCCTAACAGAAGTATAAGGAGATACCAATCCCTTAGAAGTCAAGAATCAAGATAAGGAAGGTCTTGAAGTCATAATCAACTCGTTCGACCCATATTAAGCTCATTTGACCCTTATAAGCTCAACTAAGCTCAAAATCTGTCCCTAAGCTAAATCTATTTTAATCTTCATAAGGTTTGTTAGATCCTATATAAACTCTTGTTAAAGCCTTAAATCCTCAAACCCATGCGTTTTCGATTAAAACCATGATTATATAGGATCTAACAAATCCTTTTTCTAAACTTTTGATACGTTAGAACATCTTATTTTAGCTTATTCTAATAAGCTATAACCTGCAAATATCATTTAGAATCCTAAAATAAGCTTGCATTACTCTTTGGACTTGTTTCGCAAATATATTCCATGCTAGGGGTATATATCATAACTTTCTGAAATTTATAACTAAAGGGGCTGAAAAATGTCATTATTCCAAAGTTATAACTATAAGGACCTATCTTACCAAATTTCGAATGTAAAGGTTTAATATATATATATATATACTTATTATATAAAGGACTAAACTTGTAAAAGTTTATAAATCAAGGGTATATATTGCCATTTTTGCAAACTTAAAAATATAAAATATAATATTTTTATATAAATTATAAAAATATATATTAATATTATAAGGCTCGATTTTATTAAAACCCGACACATTTATCGTTATTAATCATCGATCGACTCATTATAAAACAATTACGTTATATATTTAACGTAATTTATCATCGACTAACTTTTGAAGAAACTTAAAATCTTATCGTATCACGTTACTAGGGAGTTTCATGTGAGGGGTTCCATTTGAGTATTTGTTTTGACGAGTTTGCTGGGTTTACGATTTAAAGTGCCCTGACTCCTCAAACGATACTACATGGCCTCTGGATTATGATAGCCCGAACAGTGATACAATATTTCCATAAGTTAATAAATCAAAGTGATACGTTAAACTTTATGAAGTTTTGAAACATAAACCATCACACTAAGACTTGACATATTACCCCAGGTTGCGTGACAAGGCCGTTACTTTCACTTGATATACTTTTGCCATCAATCAGATTTCCCTGTTAAGGTGAGTTCATAGCCTCGCATTTTAAATCTTTTGAATACTTTATAAACCCGCGAGGGGGATACATGCTTAAACCATGAATGCAAGTGTTTTTCCAACTTTATGCTATCCAGATATATTATTGCCTAAGTACCTTCCACTGCCAATATTTCTTAATCATGAACCATTAGTCACTTGCGAGTGAACGCGAATATTGTGGATAGATCTATCGGGGTGTGACGACTCCCGTTGGTGTGCCTATACTTTTGGTACCAATAGCACTATATTTGACTTAATGGGTAACCTTGGCAAGTTACCTTTCCACGGGGACATTTGTTCCTCAACCAATGTCACTACGGTGATTTCCATGTTAACGTATTGATGTCATGAGCTTAGGGCAATAATACTGTTTTCTATGATAATTGTATGTGTTGCAATTATTACCACCTATGATAACTTGTATTCGATTATTTCCATGATAATTGTAAATGCAATTACAATTATTACAAACTATGGGTGTATAACAACGTAACCCACTATTGAACTTATACTCAACTATTATAACTGAAAACCTATGAATTTCACTCAACCTTTGTGTTGACCCTTTTAGCATGTTTATCTCAGGTAATTGAGCAACCTATGGCATGGAGTGGCATTGGACTTGAGGACGTCCAAACTTGTTATCATTCAAACTTTATGTTTTCTTCTAGATTTTGGGACCTCCTTTGTAAAACTCTGATATGATATTGAATGATAACTAAATTTTCTAAAACGTCTCTTTATGAGTCATTTTCTATGATTATGTCTGTTGATCCATGAAGTAATACCCCAGATTAGCTTCCGCTGCTATATGTCAAAAATGGGGGTGTTACAGTTTCCTAGTGTACTTTATACTAGAATTTTCCTTTTTATTAATATTTCTGCATATGAACGTTACTTAACAGTCATCCATCACATGAAACAATCATTCTTTTCTTATAGCCTTTTCTTTTGAGGGTACCTTTTTCAATATTATTACTAGTTCACAGAACAAAGTAAAGCTAAACCTCAAAAAACAATACAGTTGTGAAAACAGACACATCTCTCCGATGGGTACAGACAAAAAGGCACGTATAAATCAAAACTAATGGTAATAGCTAAATTCATACTAAAAAGTTTCAATCAATTTTTTCTTGAATTTCATTTGCCATATCAGAAGTCAAAAGCCCTTGATGAATAACATATATGAAAGAATAAAAGAAAAAAAACCTTGAAAGGATAGCAGATCGATGTCCTAATTGCTGCCACTTCGTCATCATCTCCAACCGCCACCAACGAAAGAAAGGGCAGTTTAGGGTGTCGGTTTCACAAATCATTCGATGTGAGGGTGTCGATTAGGAGGCGATGATTGTGAGTCAAAGTAAGCAAAGTACATATCTGAAGACGATGGATGGAGGTGGTCATGGATCTAATGACGATAGATGGAGGCGGTCATGAATCTTATGAAGATGGATGTAGGAGGTTTTTTATGTGAGAGAGAAGAAGACTAGGTAAATAAAACTGATAATGAACAATAGTAATATCTTAGATCGTGGGATGCTTTTTTAAAAATTAATTAATTTAAATTTCTTATATGCCCCTAGTTCATTTACAACACTTTTTAGCATTTTCTTTAATTATAAAAAAGTCATTTTGCATTGATATGATGTACACCATGCATTATTATGAGTAAAAAGACTGGTTATGTAGGTTCTGTACAAAAAGTAGTTCTGTAAAGAAAATGCCACTATATATATA
>BQNB010163900.1:0-14392 GCA_026074375.1 Tanacetum coccineum
TCGTTTTTGATCCGCTATGATATAATTTATAATTTATAACATCATGATTGCCCGCACGTTGCTGCCGGGCGTTATTTTTTATTGTTTATTTTTTCGGTCTCATATTTAATAGTTTGTTTTTTTATATAGCCTTATGTGTTGGGCCTCATGTCGCGGGTATTTTTGGCGCGCGTTGCGGCGGGGCGTTATTTTTATTTTTTATTTATTTTGTGCGGGTTTATTTTTTCGGTCTCATGTTTAATAGTTTATTTTTTTATATGGGCTAATATGTTGGGCCTATTGTCGTGGGTATTTTTTTATCTGAGTAAATCAGTACTTTTGTACTTTTATTCTTATTTTGTGTCGAAATTTTTTTTTTTTCATATTATTTTGTGCGGGTTTATTTTTTCGGTCTCAGGCTTCATGTCGCGGGTATTTTTTGATCTGAATAAATCAGTACTTTTGTAATTTTTTTCTTATTTTGTGTAGACCAATTTTTTTTTTCATATTATTTTGTGCGGGTTTATTTTTTCGGTCTCGTGTTTAATAGTTTGTTTTTTTTATATGGGCTTATGTGTTGGTCATCATGTTGCGGGTATTTTTTGATCTGAAAAAAATCAGTATTTTGTAAAAAAAATTTCCTATTTTGTGCCGAGCAAATTTTTTTTATGTTGCCTATTAAAAAAAAAAGTTTAATGGGCCGGCCCAAATTGGAAGCCCAATAGGCCGAACATTGTAGCACTATATTTAATAGTTTGTTTTTTTATATGGGCTTATGTGTTGGGCCTCATGTCGCGGGTATTTTTGGCGCGCGTTGCTGCGGGGCGTTATTTTTATTTTTTATTTATTTTGTGCGGGTTTATTTTTTCGGTCTCATGTTTAATAGTTTGTTTTTTTTATATGGGCTTATGTGTTGGGCATCATGTCGCGGGTATTTTTTTATCTGAATAAATCAGTATTTTTGTAATTTTTTTTCCTATTTTGTGTCGAGCAATTTTTTTTTATATTGCCTATTAAAAAAAAAGGTTAAATGGGCCGGCCCAAACTGGAAGCCTAATAGGCCGAACACTGTAGCATCTTAGCAGAACGTTTCTTGCCTAAAATGAGTATATTTATAATATGAATGTTTATTAATTTTTTTTTTCAAATATAATCAAAAATTCGGTAGCTGCTCTAGTTGTTTAGGTCTTTGCCTATTTTCGTTTATAAATAATGTATTACTGTAGATTGTTTATAGAAAACACCCACCCAAGAAATTAAAACCCTAAACCGGTGAGAAGGCAAAGCTATTATGAAATTATTGTCTTTTCTTTTTTTAGATTAGATTGTTTTTTCTTGTAGAAAGACGTCAACACGGAAACTCTATCCCCCAAAAATTTTCGTCGAGTCGATAGAACCAGAATCAAGACCCGCCCAAAATGAAGAAAAAAAGTAAGTTTCTTTTTTATATTTATTTAATCATCTTTCAAATATTTAATTGTAATGCTTCCAACTCTCAACATATTTTTACACCGATCAAACAATACACACACTAAAAACACACACTCATCAAAAATCATCCAAAATCGCATCAAAAAATGAAAGAAGATGTCGATGATGTTGCTGAAGAAAAATCTTAACGATTAAGCTTATATCTAAAGCATCGAGTAAAAAACCATCGAAATACAAGCTTAACATCACTAATTCAGGTATAAAACTCTTCATTTACATATTTTAATGTTATTTATGCATAAATGGTGAAGCTTATTTTTTTTATATAATTGGGATGAATATATATGTTTTTCTAGTCAAATTATTGTCGTTTATAAGTTTATAATGCTCAGAAATTTTGATGATTTGTTGATATTTATGATGTGATCAGAGTAAGTAAGCTTTAGACCGAGTATGTTGATGTTGATGAAGAAAATATGTGATTAGAAGTTAAGTTTTCACTATTTAGAAAAGATTCGTTGATGATATTGTGATTTTAAAGACGAAACAGATATAGTATGACGTGTTAGTAAAAAATCACATATTATAAGTTGCCTAAAAAAATTGCAAAACTTATATATTATATCATATATGATATAAGATAGGTTTTAAGCGTTTATGGAGATTTTGTTGATTAAACTGGTTTGAAAAATTAGTTATGTATAATATCATATATGATATTGAAAGTCTATATCATATATACTATAAGTTAGATTTTAAGCGTTTATGAAGGTTTTGTGAGTAAAATGTTTGAAAAGTTAGATGTGTGTTATAATATCATCCTCTGATAATTTTGCTTGAAAGTTAACTTCGTTAAACATTCTACTATTTCTATCTGATAAATGTCGCTTGAAAATAGAATCAAATTTTTTTATTTCTGTAGAGAAGGCTTGTTTTCAAGGCATCTTGGACACCAAAGCATCAAAGGCTCACGAAGCTCCCTGAGGAAGCTCAGTATTTTATTTCCACCAGTTTAAATGATTCTCGTTTTTTTTTGTAAATCTCTTCAGTATAGAGTTTTTACGTCTGACGCGACGATTTGTAAATCAGAAAACTAGGTTACAATGTTTAAATAAACATGGTATACTTTTATTTGTTACTATGTCGGATGTTTTTATGCTGAAAATAAATGGCGAAACGTTTTGCGAGACTGTGTTTTCGGCATATTACTGTATATTTTGTTTAAGTTTTTATGAAACAACATTCATAATATTGTAAAAAAAACATTATTAGAACAAGAAACATGTTATCTTTGTTTGAAACACTACGTTGATAAATTATTGGTGATTGTGTTAAATCACATGTGATTTCCAAAATAAATCACATATGATAGTTTGCTACAAACTTGTAAAATACAAATATCACATCTGATATATAATAGATTCACATTCATGTAAGATAAAAATCAACCAAAATAAAGTAAAAGATAATTTCTAACACTTGTTCATATAAAAATCAAACATTAGAAAGAGTGCTTTCAAATATCACATGTGATAATTGTAATGAAAAGAAAAATACAGTAAAATCATATATGATTTTCTAGCATATCACATGTGAAAAAAATCAATCAGTTTGATGAATTTATCATTGAACCAAAGCCTTCTTATTTTTGAAACAACTCTTCTTCTTCTTTAATCAAGTCTTCTTCTTCTTTAACCAAGTCTTCTTCTTCTTGAACCAAAACTTCTTTTTCTTAAACAACTTCTTGAATCACAACTTCTTGTTGAACCACGACTTGTTCTTGATCTTTAAACCTTAGCTCCTTTTGTTGTAATCAAAACTTCCACATAATGAACATGCATTCCTGTTCTTCAAAACGTGTTTCAATCGGTTTCATGAAAATGAAAATATAAATAAGCTGTTTCATGACAAAAAGCAAAAAGCACATATGATATATCCAATAAAACAGACTATGTGATATCATATGTGATATCACATATAATAAATCCAACAAAATGAAATATCACATGTGATATCACATATGATATATCAAACAAAATAACCTCAGTTATAACTGCTTATTGCTAACTAATAAGCTAAAACCATCTTAATTCAGCTTATATCAATAACTTAATTCAATCAAATGCTAAATAATAAGTTATTCAGATCATAAAACTACCTAATAATACAGCCTATTCATATTAACTTTCATCTAATTCATAAGCTTATTCATATAACTCTCTTCTCTTCTAATAAATAAGCTTATTCATATGAATCAGCTAAAAAGGGATAAAATGACCAGATCTGATGAAAATAAGCTAATAAGTTAGCTTATAATTCAGCATAATAAAATCAAATCACAATAATTCATAAGCTTATTCACTTGAATTAGCTAAAAAAAATGATTAAAAAAATCAGATCGGATGAATATAACAAGAAGAATATGAACCTGATAATAACAAATTGAAGAACGAGATGATAAGATGATCGATTGATGAATTGAAGAACACAATTTTGTGTTGTTTGTAATGATCGATCGAATCTAGATCTATTTATGTTGTTTGTGTTTTTGTGTTAATGGTATAGAGAAAGAAAATAATGAGATGAAGGAAAACACACAGGTGTATGTGTGATTGAATGAGAAGTTTATTAGAAAATAAGTATATATATTAGACAAAAATTACCCTTCTAGTGTAAATTGGAAAATTAATCTCATTCATTGGATGAGATGAAGATGGAGGGTGAGGATGAGTCTCCCAATATCCAATAAAACTTTGGTATCCAAATGAACCTAAATCCTACAAAAAATAGTTGAATTCTCCATGGTTTTTCTTTTCACGGTTTCATCAACTGTGAACTTTTTTTATGTGGTTCATAATTTCGTCACATTTATAAGTGTCACAAATATTTTAAAAAATAATTCACACCTATAAGTGTGTACAATTACAACAAAGCTACATTTATAAATGAAGTAAAAAAATTATTAAAAAGCCACACTTATGAGTGTAGACATCTTGATACTTTGTCTACACTTTCAGGTGTAGATATTTGACAATATTCACATCTTATGCAATTTTGCCACACTTATAAGTGTGGACATTGAAAAAATGTTTTCACACTTTTAACTATAGACATTTAGATAATATTTTCACACTCATATGTGTAGGAAAAAGTGTCACACACATTATTACCACATAGTAAAGTGTGTGTAAGTATGGTAAATGTTGATACCTCATTAACCTATGATACGGTACAATATATACAAATATAAGGATAATTGTAAAAACGGGCTTGAGCCCAATACAAATACATAAACAATAGTACGAGCTAACACTCCCCCGTAGTTGGAGTGTGAGGACACCGGACGCTCAAACTGGTACGAAACTCCTCAAACAATGCGGAAGGAAATCCTTTAGTGAAAATGTCCGCACACTGATAACGGGAAGGAACATGAAGAACGCGAACCTGACCCGCAATAACCAAATCTCGAACAAAATGTATATTAATCTCAATGTGCTTCGTACATTGATGTTGAACCAGATTGCAAAACAAAATAAACAACACTAACATTATCACAGTAGACAAGCGTAGCGGAAGATAAAAGAGTATGCAACTCACGAAGGAGATTCCTCAACCAATAAGTCTCAGTAACAACATTGGCAACACCACGATACTCTGCCTCTGTACTAGAACGAGAAAGCGTCGGTTGACGCTTAGAGGACCAAGAGAGTAAGTTGTTGCCAAAAAAAATACAGTAACCTGAAGTCGATCTCCTAATAGTAGGACAACCAGCCCAATCCGCATCCTAATAA
Source organism: Tanacetum coccineum (assembly GCA_026074375.1). Taxonomy (NCBI): domain Eukaryota; kingdom Viridiplantae; phylum Streptophyta; class Magnoliopsida; order Asterales; family Asteraceae; genus Tanacetum; species Tanacetum coccineum. The sequence goes on from BQNB010163900.1 coordinate 5,202, forward strand.
GCAACCAATGATGTAGTAGAAGATGCAAGTAACTGTAGCCCATAATCTAAGGTACCCCGAACATACCTCAAGATCCTTTTAAGAGCCGAGAAATGAGGCTCCCGAGGATCATGCATATAAAGAAAAACCTGTAGTACTGCGTAAGAAATATCCAGGCGAGTAAAAGTAAGATACTTAAGAGAACCTGCAAGACTTCGATATAAAGTCAGATCAGATACTAGATCACCCTCATTTCCCAGCTTAGACTCAGTATCAACAGGCGTCCGACTAGGATTACAAGTAGCCATATGTGCTCTCTCAAGAATCTCAACAACAAATTTGCGCTGAGATAAAAACATTCCTGTAGAATCACGCGTAACAGAAATACCCAGAAAATAATTAAGAGAACTAAGATCTATCATAGAAAACTCCTGATGTAAGGAACGAATAATCTGCTGCAACAAAGTCTCAGAAGAAGCAGTGAGCACAATATCATCAATATATAATAATAAATAAGCAGTATCCATCCCTTGTCGGTAGATAAATAAAGATGAGTCACATCGACTATGATGAAACCCAAAATGAGTAATATAAGATGCAAATCACCGAAACCAAGCTCTAGGAGCCTACTTGAGCCCATAAAGAGACCGATGTAATAAACACACATAATCAGGATGCACAAAATCCCGAAACCCTAGAGGCTGATGCATATAAACCGTCTCAAATAAATCACCATGTAAGAAAGCATTCTTAACATCAAGCTGATGAATCGGCCAATGTCGAGAAGCAGCCAAACTAAGAACAGTCCGATTAGAACCCGGTTTGAAAACCAGACTAAATGTCTCATCAACATCAACCCCCTCTAATTGTGTAATAACATTCGCCACAAGACAAGCCTTGTAGCGACTAAGCGTGCCATCTGCCAAATACTTATGGCGAAAAAGCCACATACAACAAACGATATTGGTGTCTGCGGGTCGAGGCACTAAAGTCCGAGTTCTGTTTTTAGCAGGAGCATTAAATTCATCACATATAACATTTTGCCAATTTTGATCATTAAACACATCACGATATGATTTTGGTAAAGGCAAAACCGAAGACACATGTAAATTAAGACGCTGAGTAGGACGATTAGTCCCGACACGATAACATGTGACCATGGGATGAACCGAGATGAGGTTCGGGTTAGTGTTTTGAGGAGGGTCTAGAATAATAGGTGGTGGGGTCACTTATTGGTTTTGGGCTGTGGTAGTGTGGTGTTGGGCCAAGGATTGTTGTTGGGCTGCGGAGTGTGGTGTGTGTGGTGTATGGTGTTGGGCCGCGGAGTGAGGTGAGGTTGGTGTTTAGTGTTAGGCTGCGACATGTTAGGTCGGGGTGTGATGTTAGTTGATGGAAGTTGACTGGTGGGTTCCATAAATATAGATGTGTTATTATGAATTGGTGGTGTAGGTTCGGGTGTAGGTTGGAGAACAGTGGGTTACACAACGGGAGCAGATCAAACGGTTGGAGTGATTATATCAGGTGAGTTATCTAAAAATGTGTAGGTAGGTGCCGAGGTGGGTTGAGTAGAGCCATATGGAAAAACGATTTCATCAAATGTAACATGGCGGGAGATAATGATTTTATTTGTGTTTAATTCAAGACACCGATACCCACGATGATTGGAAGTGTGTCCCAAAAATATTAAAAGTGTAGCGCGTGGTTCAAGTTTGTGATTAAGATATAGGTGAGGGTAACATAAACATCCAAATGTACGTAAAAGGCTATAGTTCAGATTTTTGCCAAACAAACGGGTATAAGGTATTTCATTGGCAATAGCGGTGGAAGGCAAAATGATTATTAAATAGATAGCCATATTGAGAGCTTCAACCCAAAATGTTGGTGGAAGAATTGCTTGAAAAGGTAAATTCCGAATGAGATTATTGATGGTACAAACCATTCGTTCAGACTTACCATTTTGTTGGGATGTTTTTGGGCATGAAAAACAAAACTGAATGCCATTGTCAGCAAAAGGTTTATGTAAGTTGCGGTTGTCGAATTCACCACCATGATCACACTGAAATTACCTTATTTCACACTTAAACCAAGTATGAACATAGTTACGAAATAATACAAATTTAGACAAAACATCGGATTTGTTAATCAATGGATAAACCTAAACAAATTGTGAATAATGATCCAAAAACAAGATATAGTATTTAAACCCCGAAAGACTCGGAATGGGTGAAGTCCACACATCCGAGTGAATAATGTCAAAACAAGAAGTAACCACAGTATCGGAACTAACAAATGGAAGCCTCACGTTTTTGCCAAGCTGACAAGCATGACAAAGAACGGGAGGTTTCTCTTTATTACACAAAATAAAATTATTAGAAACAAGACGACATAACATGTCACTTCCTGGATGTCCAAGACACTAGTACCACGTATGCTGACTGACAAGAAAGGCATGAGGAATCGGAGATGGAGCCATGACCGGGTAAAGATCCCCCGTGCTATCACATCAGAGAAGCACCCGACGAGTCATGAAATCCTTAATAGAAAAACCAAACGCATCAAATTCAACAGTGCAATTATTGTCACGAACAAACTAACGAAAATAAATTAAATTTTTGACAATATGGGGACTAATAAGTACGCTATTTAGATGAAGAGATCGAAAAGGGGTTGGCAAAATACTATGTCCCGTATTGGTGATGGGTATAGAATGACTGTCACCAACTAAGACATACGGATAAATACACGAATTAAAAACTTCACTAAGACTAGTAACCGAATTATTAAGATGAGAGCTCGCACCTGTATCCATATTCCAGGCGCCAATAGCGGGATCATGTAGCATCCTGGCAGTAAAATCATGAGGTAATGAGGTCTCCTGTCCTGAGGTAACTGTGGGTCCTGTTGACCCACGACGAGATGTGATCTAAACTATAGGAGACACGGACTGGGCCTGCTGGGCTAGTGTAACACCCCCAATATATCGCAGCGGAAAGGTAACCGGGGCGTTACTTCATAATACACAAGTACGAGATAAAGAGAACGACCTCTACATGAGTCATTTAAAAATACTCTCGTTGATACACTAAATATTTAAATAAGTTTTAACAAAGCGGTCCTAAAAGTTTAGCCTCAAAAGAAATTCATAATTTGGTTACAAACAACGAGAATAGTTGAAGTGCAAATAAAATTCCATGAAATGTAGCCATTATGATGCGGACTCCAATGCACTTCATAAATGTCCTTACGAGTTAAGCACTTGAGAATACATGCTTAAAAATGTCAACAATAATGTTGGTGAGTTCATAGGTTTAAGTAAAGAATTTACGAGAACCAAAAGAGTTTAGTAACTACTGTTTCACTCATGAAAAGTGTTTAATAATCAATGACGTTCAACAAAAGTAGTGTGGACCATAAGGTTTAAAGTGTGTGACATGTAACACGTACAATGCCATATAAAGATTAATTACAATTGCGCTAAGCTCATGACACCGAAGCTACAACATTTTCATGTATGCAAATAAATGCAAAGTAAGTTGCCCGAGTAGGTGTCCAACCCAAGACCACCCAAAGTTCTGACATGGTATATGTCCGTTTGACCAGTATGATCGGTCAAGCAAGTGCTTAACTTACATGGACGGGGATATTAATCCCAATAGATCTATTTATAACACTCACACTTACAACAAGTAATTAATGGTTCATGATAGTGGGCATTGTGGGTTATCGATACTTAGGCTAATCCGTAATCATTTAAAAGCTACTTACATCCAAAAGTAAAACAAGCAAAGTATCTCACCCTGAGATTTGCAAAACAGTTATAAAATAAGTTAAAGCGGTGCTATAAACTCACAAAGTCTTGAAAAGTAATTGCATAGTTATAAAGTAAACAAGCATGTAAAGGAGCAAGTAAGCAAGTTTGTAAACGAGCATGTAGTCTCCCCCAAAACAGTTCAAAGCAAGTAAAATAGCACCTAGGAGACTCACCTCTAACAATGGATGAATCGGGAAATAATCAACAAGAGTAAACTAGCAATGATCCCAATCGCGACCTAATTAATATCGGGACGCTTTAGACTTATGCAATAAAGTGAAATGATGCATATGTGTTTTTACGACTATATATCTCCAATACATGTTTGCGTTTTAGTTTTATAAGTCAAAACGTGGTTTACGCTAAAGTTCGTTAATTATTTTCATGTTTGGACACTTTATAAAAATCACCAAGTGCCCAACTTTGACAAGCCTTAACCTATTCGTTTCTTAACGTTTTCGCCAATTTCCGACTCGTATGAAAAGTATTTAAGGAACACTACAACAATTCTCTATTGACCTTACATCTCATTTTGCCTTTAAAACACCTATAAACTACTTTAAAGTGACTAGTTCAATTTATTTTTCAAAGAAAAACAATGCTGTTAAGTTTTGTAAAACAAATTTTACTCAACTTTGAATGGCCGTAACTTCTTTGTTACTTAACTTCAGGACTCGTTCTTGTACATTCTGTAAACTAGAGTTCAAGGACTATAAAAAGCTTCTTATGGCATTTTTACCAGTTTGGACTCTAGGCGGCTCAAAAATAGACGTGAAGTTACTACATAAACCAACATTTCGACACTTAGAAAAAGGGCACAACATCTTCGTTATAAGCCCGATTTTAGTCCATCTACTATTTCCTAGTTTTTCATCATAGGTCGCCAACAAATTTCAACAACTCCATACTAATCCTAATCCCTTTCACTAATATTCATCAAAAACATATCTAAGAACATACTAGCATATTTTTACCATCAAGTTTATAGTTTATACTACTAAACAAACCAACATATTACATGAACATAAACAAACCATATATATAAACTTTTTACATCTTTTTAAAATAATAATTTTGCACAAACAATATGTGGTGATATTTTGCAAGAAAAATGTATACATGAATGAAATATGCAAGAAAAATGAATGGAAAGAAGATGATGCTTACAAGATGATTAGAAGAAGAAATAAACTTAAATCTACAACAAGAACACTAGATCTTGCAAATACCCAAAATATTTATGGAATCCTAGATAAATCTCTTAACCAACCTTTGCAAATACCTTGAACTACCTTAGATCAACACCCTTTAACCCTAAACTTGCTTGGAAATACTTGGAAGAAATCAAAACCAAACCCTTTTTTTTGCTTGTTGTTGCCGAGAGTTTTAAGAGAGAGGAGAGGTAGAAAGATTTTTGTATTGTGCTAGAAATGTAGCCCTAGCTCTTAGTAATGTGATGTATATATAGTACAAGAGAGGGTGCTTAGGTTAAGGGTTTGACCTAGTCAATAAGAGGGTGCAAGTTACCAAGGTGAAAGTGACTTGTGTGAAGGTTATTTTCCATTACTTAGACATACATGTGCTAGCTAAGAATTCAAAATGTGTCTTCCTTCTTATTTAAATGTGAGCAAAAATTTTGAGGGACTAGGAGGGGGGTTCAAAATTTAAAATTTTGACTATGAAATGCATACTTGTTAAGATTTTTAAGCAATATACAAAGATGGTGAATTATTTGAGGTTACATGCATGCATGAAATGAAAAAAAATGCAAAGCGTGAGCGTTTTATGTAAAAATCGTAAATGTAAATGTACATAACCTATGTAACATTTTGTGATGTTCATAACATACATGTTATGTGTAGACTAAACTTAGTCTAAAGTCGGTGTGCGTTCAAAGACGTTTTTTAGTGTACACGGGATAACTTCCTGGTTTTAGGTGAAATTGAGTACGTAAATGTTTATAGTAAAAATAATGCAAGTTGATAGTAAAATATTAACCTAGAAAAATTCTGGTTGTCACGGCTAGGCTTACTACCTGATAACCAATCGGCTGGGCTGTAAGAAACTTTTGGGCCGGGCTATACTAATAGGCCAGTGGATAAATGAATCCAGGTGGGATACTAACATGGCTTATGGGTTGCGGTACCGGGCTAAACTTCTAGGACAAAGGAGGATAGTGAAATGGGCCAAGAGGAACCATTGTTGGGCCAACAGAAGTATGAAAAGCGACTTGACGCATAGTTAGGGTAGCAACAGTAACAGGTTAAGGGATAGTCGTATGATTATTATGTTCAGTAGAATTTGCCACATGTTTAGTTAACCCTAATTTCCCAATAGCTTTACTAACACTTCTACTGTATTGTTACCTAACATTTGGGAGCCACTAGTGTCACCAGTTTTAGCATTCGTATCACGAACAAATTTGCAATCATTACCGAAATGACACGAATCTTTAGCTGAATCATAAAATGGTCTCCAAGACTTAACTTGAGGATTAGAGGGGCTACGGTTAGTGCCTGATTCGGCCATACGAACCATAGGAGAAGACGACGAGGAATACATGGGTAGAGAGTGTAACTTGGACTTCAACCGCATCTCTTCGGTGGTTAGCATCGAACAAGCAATTTTAAGATCTAGAAAAGGGGTCTCGATGATGAATAATACCGCATACATTATCATACTTGTCGGGCAAGCCTTTGAGAGCAAAAGTAAACACATCTTCACTAGTAACGGGAGAGCGAAGACTTGTAAGAATAGTGGCAATCGACTTAATCTTCTGAAAATAGGTATCGATGCTCATATCACCAAGTGTTAATGATCGTAACTCCGCCTTCAATGCAATGGTACGAGACCATTTATTATCTTTGACAAGCTTGGTAATGAGATCCCATGCTTCCTTTGCGGATCGTGGATGTTCCACAACCAACCTAGCTTGAAGCGTGTCCGCGAGTGTCGTAAAGATCAATGATAAAACAATGGCGTCCACTTTAAGCTCTTTTAGAGTGAGTGGGGTGGGAGTGCATGTGGAGGTAGCATCCGAGGAACCATGAATGTACTTACTAACCTTATAGCCTTGACAAAGTTTGTCAAAAAATTATTCCCATGATGCATAGTTCTAGTTTTCTAGATCAAGCTTAACGAGAACCCTCGTGAGAAGATGATGGTGTATGACTGTTGAAAGTTTATCCTAGAGTAAGATAATAATAGTAGCATCCAAACCAGTCATGGTGACACATTTTAGGATTTTATGTGATTATGGAGTGTGACGTGGTAAACTAACTTGCTAGGGTTTGTAATAAACAGTAAAAAAAACAAAGAACCAGCTCATGACCAAAGCACGAAAAACAAATAGACAATCGTGTGGATTTGTGACCTTAGCACAAATCACCAACACAAAAAATTATAACAGACGTGGTATGAAGATTTTGAAGGGATTTAGAACGGCAGGTTGGATTGTTTTTAGGGTTAAGGATCGTGGTGTTTGCCTGATAAGTATGGTAAATGTCGATATCTCATTAACCCATGATACGGTACAATATATACAAATACAAGGATAATTCTAGAAACGAGCTTGAGCCCAATATAAATACATAAACAATAGTATGAGCTAACAGTGTGGACCTTATAGTTTTACACATTTTTAACCGTGGACATTTGGCCTATAAAATGTGAAGAATTTAACTATTTTTTGTATCTGCAGCGTGAGATTGTTAGTTTCTCTTGAAAACTTCCACTACAATTTATGAATAATCATCAATCATCGCAAATGACTACAAATTTTTAGCATTAACATTACTAAGATATGGTGTTAAACATTTTTGCGATGTGTCTGTCAAATTTGGTTCTTCTTTTAAATATATGGAAGGAGGTTACGTAAGTCCTTAAAATGGGGGAGTTTAAACAACATATTCTTGACAACCTCAATTATATTTGTTCTTTCACAGTCAACCACTGAGTCAGCGCAAGTATCGAACGGCGGAGTTCTCGTCCGCGATTTCAGTGTCTGCGATGCTACAGAGTGATGGTAACGAGATGAATTCTCTCATGTTCAATTTGAATATGAGAGGTAAAGTTGAGGTTTGTGTGAGTGAAGAGTTTATCATTTTATAAAATGAGGCCCCACAATACATAATATATTTATTTCTTCACTCACAAAAAACTCAACTTTACATCTCATGTTCAAATTGAACATGAGAGGATCCATATCCTTTAAATTTACCTCCCAAAGGTTCTATATTGTTTGATGTTGTGGCTTAAGTTCTTATGGTGTTTTCAGAGTGAATTCATCTTCGCTTCAAAAATACCTAAGGCTACCCACTATAGTGACCAACATCGACCTTCATTTTTCCTTGCCACATCATCTTTTTCTCTCCGGCGACCTACATACGACATTTTACCACTATAAGGCGACCTTCATTTTTTTTAAAAGTTTAACAACAAATAAAATTTCATTAAATAAAAACATTACCTAATAATAAAAAACATTACATAATTATTTAAATAACATAAAAACATTAAATAATAATTAAAAACTTAACTAATAATCTAAGTTATAGGTTTACTTGATTTTGTCCTTCATCTCTTGCTGCTTCTGTTGTTGTATTGCGGGCAAAGAGCGATTGATTTCTGAATTATAGAATAAGATCTCTTTGTCCCGTTACTTTCTTTGGTTAATTCAAGTGTTCGACGCTGTATTTCAAGTTTCGCTCTTTTCAACTGCACTGCTTCCTTACGCGCTGCCTCCTGCATATCCAACTCCCGATTCTTCACTTTTATGTAGGAGTCTTGTTGCTCCTGCATCTTTTCCCATTTTGTTGACTTAATGTTCAAGAATTTGTCGTCTACCAAATCAACAAATGAAGAAGATCCCTCACGAGAGGAGGTGGATGATTTATTCTTGGCCTTTGAATGGTCACGACCCATTGGTCGATGTTCTTGAGTCTCTTTCTCAAACTCATCCGCTTTATTATTCAAATTAAAACCACCAGATGCTAAACCCGAAGTGGTTTCAGAATCTTTCAGAATGTTCCAACACGCCTCCAATGTAAAGTCATGCTTGTACATCAATTTGTATTCTACATACGCTTTTTGGTACACATTGAGGTCATTTGAACCACTTTTGTGATTCTGTTCAATTTTATTGATAATGGCACAAAATTGACCAATTCTAGGGCGAACCCTATTTTTCCATTTGCTAAGGATCGAATCGTAACCTCTCACTGAACCAGTTTCCCTTTCAAAGTACTTCATAACGGCATCCCAAAACCCCTTAGACTTCATACCGTTTCCTTGCTTGTAATTTTCTGACACATCACCCCGAGCTCGGCACAACGCGATATCTTTCGCCATTGTCCAGTCTTTTGGCGGCTCCTTCTCCTTGGTATCATTCTTCTTGGCCTTT
>BQNB010163902.1:0-14392 GCA_026074375.1 Tanacetum coccineum
CAAACCCCTGATAAGGTTGTCAAACCCAATAGATCTATTTAATGCATTAGCGTTTACCTACAACTAGGCAACTAACGGTCACACAGTAAAAGGCATATACTCAATAGTAATGGAATCATATTAAGTATCAAAACATATTGTGTTCTCATTATCATAAAACAGCAAGTATCCCCCTCGCGGGTTAAAAACATTTAAAAAAAGTTCGAAAGCGAGGCTAGGAACCTTGATCGAAGCCGAAGGTCAAATAAACAAAAAAATCCCGAACTACTCGACAACGAGCTCAACCGCGACCTATAATTTATGTCGCTCGATTACTACACAATAAAGTACGATCGAATAGTACGTATACCGCAACTATTAAAACTATATAGATATACATACACATGTGATGAGAAATCCACTTGCGCGTCCTAGATTCTAAACGTCACGTAATTGAGTTACGATCATTCTTTCATTTATATTATACGCCGCTTAATCAAAAACTTTCTATTTTGGAAACTTTCTATTTTTGGAAAGTTACTATTCTTGGAAAGTTACTATTTTTAGTAAGTCTCGTCTTTTAATTATACTTATAATAATATTTATTTATCTCATCGCATATTCGATGCTATATTTGGTTATCGTTTACTCGTATCGGTGTTATATCCGAATATTTCTAAAGTTTCTATTTTTAGAATCTTCTCCGCTCATATTAATCATTAAGTCCAAAATATTATACTTTGTAATAATAGTAGCGTTTATTATTTTTATAACATCCGACAAGTCTAGTATCAACCCGTTGACTTTCAAAAGTCAACGTTGAACTTTAATTGACTTTGACTTTATGTATACATATATATTACTAGATCTGACCCGCTCAATACGATCCGTTATATCACATTTTCACGACTCGGACTCTAAATAGATTTTATGCAAAACGACATTCCGGACAACTTTTTAGTTTTAGCCGAGACTCAAAACTTGACAGAAAATGACCAAAATGCCCCTGCAAGTTTCTGCAGAAACTATGACATTTTTAGTAAAAATGCAGAATTTGACCTTGGGGTTTGACCCGTTATTACTCGATTTTAAAACTAGCAAGCCTCGCGAAAAAGTAAAACGTCATTCTTAGCAACTTTCGTGTTTCGCCAGTAGGCCGAAACGGACTCGAAAGTGCTCAAAACAGGCGTTTAAATTTCTATCAGCAACTAGTAATTTTCCAAAATGCTGAATTTTCCACTTAAAATGTACATCTCGTTTTCGCTCTAGTTTCTTCGTTATTAGGAGTTAGAAGCTCCATTTAATTTCAAAACAATCGTCTAAGAAAGGTTTATCATATTTTTCAATAAAAATCCGATTTCACAAAATCTCGATCCTTGTTTTCCGTGCTAAAGTTTTTACCAAAACTTACCCGTTACAAAGTGTGCCAAAATTTATTTTTGACCCAAAAACTCATTCTCGACACATCTAAAATGGCCTATAATCCACATTTAACTCGCTCAATCAATTTATAACAAAAACTAACTAGACGACGCAAGATCTTATGGATTTCATCACATGCAACAAATATAATCAAATCAAATGAACGAAACAAACGAAACAAATATAAAAGCGAGTGCTCACAATGCTATTGTGGCAAGATCAGACTCGATAGAAAACACGCTTGTCCCTTGTCCTTTTTGGCTGCGACTTCGGGAACAAAACCAAACCAAAACCAAAACCAAATCAACCCTAACTAAACCAAATCAACCTAAACGAGTCTTGATTAATATTCAAACAATCAAACACACCTTTGTGTATCTTCCCTTGGTTCGAACCCTCAACCGAACCCAAAACCCTCTCCAAATATTTTTATCAACCAAAAACTTCCACTAAATCTTCCTTTTTTACTTTTCCCACTAGTTTAATCAATCTCAATCAAATCAAAACCCACTAATTTTAACAAAACTCAATCATGCATAAACCTTAATGCATGTCTATTTTTCTTTCATAGATGACCTTAAATATACCTTATAAACAATATTTGGTTGCGAGAAAAATTACAAACACCAAGGGTGTGTGGGTTTGTTGGGTTCGATGAGTACAAGGAAGGGAAAAGGGAGAAGAAAACAACTTCACACTTGGCTCTTGGTTGATCTAAACCATTTTTGAGTGAAGTTTTAAATAGATTTCAATGATCAAAAGTTGAAAATGTTTGGTGTGTGTGTGATGGTGTATTCGGCCAAACCCAAGGAGAAAAGGGGGAAGAGAAACAAAATTTTGGACTATGAGAAATACTTGCACTAGTTATATGGAAATGGGAAAGCTCAAGTAATGATTATACATATTGGAAATCAAATTGGTTGAGTGTGTTGGTGTCTTAGGCGTCGGCTAGAGGAGCTAGAAGCAAGCATGCAACATTTTTTTTGAATTTTATTTTACTTGCATTTTCATTGTAAACATTTAATTAAAGTAACACTTGTACACCATTTAAATAAAACGTAAATGTTAAGCGCGAGTTTGGCCAAGGTCAAGGAACAAAGATGACAAGGTTCGTAACAATAATAATTTACGATCACAAAAATAATAACGAGACGCGTCGCAAATTTTTACGATGCTCAAAACGATTAACGAACGCGCGGTCAAACGTCGACTCGCTAAACGTCAAAAGTAAAAATTTCAAATTTCCGTTCGTAATAAAATACAAAGATAATTATTTATGACAAAATAAAATTTAAATGTCGACTTTCATTCACACGAATTTATAAAGTAATAATTATGACGTCGAATTCGCGATCATCATACGCGTCGTAAAACTCGGGTTGTTACATTCCACCTACCTTAAGGGAGCGCCGTCCCGATGCTCGTCTTTTTTTACTCATCTAAATTTTACTTGCAGTGAGACGATTTCCTCATTATTGAACGGACTCGCGTGCTTGAACGCAAAGATCACACGTTATGATACTCGCCTTGACTATTCCGGACGGAAGTCAACGAAACAAATGATAAATTGTACTAGCAAGATCAAAAATACAATCGCAATCGCTCTTATCACGAGAGACAAAATACGCCACGAAACATATCTGGGAAAACATAGATCGCGTAGTTTTTAAACGAAAGACTTTAAACGAAAGATCAATGTGGAAACTAGAAGGGGGGTTGAATAGTTTACAGGTTCGTTTTCATTTTAAAAACTTTGCTTACAAAATATGTAGATTCGAGTTGTATGTTTAACCAATTTACAATATGAACAATCAATATAACAATCTAAACTAAAGCTAAATAACAATGACAATAATATAAAGAGATAAGGAAAGGAACAATCAAACCAAGACACCAAGATTTATAGTGGTTCGGCTACGAAGCTCTTCTTCGCCCTACTCCACTCCCCGAGTATCCTACTCGAGATTTCACTATGTCAACAAGCTCCCTTCAGGCGAAGAAAACCGTTTACACGTCGCTTACGTTATTTTCCGACACTAAGCTAAATGTCGAGTCCTAATCTTAGCTAGAACCAATCTACCACTTCACAATCAATACACAATCACTAGATCTACACTATCGGATTTACACAATATTCGAATCACACAAATACACAAGATAATTACAATAGAGATTTGATGCTTAGAAGAAAGGAGGAGAGATCACTAATTTAACACTTCATTTCTTGACGAATACGAGTGTTCTTCTCTTGCACTTGAATGAGAAGGAAGAGATGAGAAGAAGAGATTAGATCACTTGAAACAAGATCAAGAGATGTTAGTGATCAAGATATTTAGTGAGAGAAATAAGGTTTTTAGACTGTGAGAAAATTCATGCAAAGAGGTTTGATTTTTAGCAAGGGATGGAGCAGTATTTATAGGCAGGAAAATCCAACGAAAACTGGCGGCGGTCCCGGCGGTCCCAGATTTATAAGGGGGCCGCCATCTAGACTCCGCTCCCTTTTTTTGTCTTTTTGTGGGGAATGTTGTATCTGGTATAAAAGCTTCCGTTTTTGGGGAAAAATTTGAATTTCAAATTTTAAGTTTTTAATAAAACTTTTCTTTTAATTAGAAAATATTTTGTATAATTTATTTTGTGAAAACCTTTTGTAAAAATGTAATGGATAGGAGAAAAACATTTACTTGATCACTAATCATGCTTAATGATTTGTTTGTTCATACCTTAAGTGATTACTAATCTTAGAAATAGAATTTTACGATTAATAATTTGTAAACGTTTAATTTTATCTTAAATGTTTTTACATTTTGTTATTATCAAAATGTTGAGAGGTCAAAAATATAAATAATATTTTTAGACATTATTTGTATTAACAATCTCCTCCTTTTTTATGATGACAAAATATAAACATATTTTGTATAAAATTAATAGTTACACATTATTAATGAGTTTTGTTCCATTTCTCCCCCTTTTTGTTAAATTCAAAAAGGATGATCATCTAGTTATTGTAGGAAGAAAGAAATCGACGATATCAAGACTCCCCCTTGATGTATGCTCCCCCTTGTTCGGGGCACCAAGGGATCGATCTTACGAAAATTATTTTGCTACAAAACAAAGTTAAAAATACAAGTGCAAGACAAATATCTTTTAAAGGAACACATTATATTTAAGTCACCCAAAAGAGAGTTTCATTTAACCATCAAGAAACTCATACAATAGCAAATGCAACTAATACATTCATACAAAATAAAACTAGAGCTAATACAAGATAATTAATCCATAAGTTACACTACATACTTCATGAGATAAAGAGAAACAATACTACATAAGCCCTAAATTATTCATGATTCATAGAGATTGACTTTTTGAGCAAAAACGTTTGGGGTGACACGTTTATGAGAAACATTTGAAGACTTTTCAAGGTGTAGGTGGAAAGTGTGAGGTGATTGCGGTAGTGAGAAGATACTCAAGATGAGCAAACATGATGTTCATCTCATCTCTTAAGGTTAAGAAAAGAGTTCGGTTATGAAAGCAACATATGCAATTTGACCCATGGTAGTCATGGTAATTGTAGTAAAGAGGGAGACCCATGATAGGTGGTTGAGGTTGTGGTGGAGATGGTGGTGATGGAGTGTCATGAATATGATCAAGAGGAGTGATTAGTGACAAAGAGAGTGTGATATACAAAGAAGGATGACTTTGAAGTGGTTGAGAATTTAGAGGTCTAGGAGGAACATCCAAAATGTTGTCAAGCAAAGGATTCAAAAGATGAGGAGAAGTTGGTTCATTTGAAGATGGTGGTGAGATTTGAAGTTTTGATTGAAAAGAAGGAGATGTGTTCTCTTGGCTTAATGAGGTTTGATTAGTGGATGTAGTTTTTGATGGTGCATTTGGAGGAGTTGGAGATGAAGAAGTTGCTGTAGGAGAAGGTGTGGTGGTGACATCTTCATCACTAGAGATGTTGACAAATAGTTGTCTAGGAGGAATTATGGTTAGTTTGATTTTCTTGGAATGATTAGAGGAAGAAGCTTTGGTGGAGTTCATGGTAGAATTGTGTGAAGAAGATGAAGATGGTAAGAAGAATGAGAAAGATGGCTTATTTAATTTGAAAGCAAATGATCAAAGTAGAAAAGCATGAGAATTGACGAAAAAAATTCCAAAAGTTGATTAGCAAAATGCAGGAAGTTTAGCTGGGTCTAAGAAAGAATAGTCAACTGCACAGAAAATCAGCTAGTCACAGTAAAATTTTCGTGACTTTTGTTGGCGGTCCTATAATTGTATGGCGGTCCCAGGTATATTAGGGGGCCGCCCCTTATTTATGGGGGCCATTCTCTGGATTCGGGAAATTTTTCCAGTTCTTCCTGATTTTCTGTGAATCCTGTACAGAAAGAGTTTCCTATATTTCCTTTTTGCAATCAACTCTATTTCGTCATGAATCATCTAATACTCAACAATTAAATTCATAACACTCATCATTCCAAATTCAATCAAAGAAGCACATATATGCATATTGACTAATTATTATGCATGCATATCATCACAGAGGTAATTAGAGTGTGTTGACTCCCGTCGCTTATTATATATAAATATAATATAATATAAATATATAATAAGGATAAGATCAATAATAGAGAGATAAGTATTCCATAAGGCTTTTAAAAGAGGAAATAACTTTTAACCAAAGCAAAATCCCTAAAAAACCTTCCCGGGTCGTTTCCCGTCGAGGTGTGAATTGAAAATCAGGATTAAGTTCGTGATCGCGCGTTTGAATGGTCAATGATTGGTTTGGATTCTATTTCTACTAATAATAAGCAAAAACAAGTAAAAGAAATCCTAAAACGAAAGCAATTTAAGCTAAAAACCTAAAAACGATAATGGGATATAAATCTCGTTCTTTAAAAAACTAAATTCTATAATTTTAACCCTACAAAGCAAAATTAATTTTAAACAATCCTAAATGATAAAAGAAAATTTTTAAAAAAAGAATTATATTTTTTTGACTTTTATTTAATTTTTTATAAATTAAAAACAGTTTTAATAAAAAATTAATTAAAAATACTAAACTAAATGGGAAAATTCTAAAAATTTCCTAAAAAGTAGCTTGAACTGAGCTAATCCTAAGAAAAATAAAAGGGTGAACATAGCTTATCAAATAAGCTACAAAATAAGCCCAAAATGGGCTGAAAGCTAAATGGCTAAAAAAATGGATAAAAGAATAATGTGTGCAAACTAAAACGGAAAAGACCCAAGGGCGCTAGTGGTTGTGTGTGGTGTGTTAAGGCTTGGTTGAGAGGGTAGAGGTCTGGGGTTCGAGCCTAGCTCACCCCAGACTTCCCCTTTCCCAAGTTTTTATTTTTGAACATTTTTTTTGAAAAACTTTTATAACTTAAAAATAAGCAAATTTAAAAAAGGGAACTTTTTTATAAACTTAAAAATAAGCTGGAAAAGCTAAATGAAGTTGACAGATTTGGCTTTTTTAACTAAAAGACTATAATGTTAACTGTTAAGCATTTTTTAGACTTAATAAGCTTAAAAGAAAACAAGATAAGCACAAACAGACCTAAACTTACACCTAATAAGCAATTAGAAACCTAAATTAAGCAAACCTAACAAGCCAAAAGCACAAATAAGCAAATAAGCACTTTGGGTTAAACCTGTTAACAAAACAGCCTAAGGGGACGCTTTCTAGCTTATTTTTAAGCTAGAAGATGAAACCTTATGGCTTTGAGACCTATAAAACATAAAAGCTGGTACTATAAGCTATCTAAAACAGCAATTAGAAAACATTTTGAAAATTAAATAAACTAGGAAAAAAGCTAAATGAAAATGGCTGTTCAGGCTGTTTACACTATTTTTGGTTTTTCAAATTTTTATGAAAGAACAAATTCTAAATTGCAGCCCTAAAATGGATATCTAAATAAGCTTTTAAACCTAAAATAAGCCCTAACTTATCTAGTATAACCTATGAACTAATTGCGCACCACGTTTTAGTTCCTAAAACTAACATTAGCTAACCTAATTTTTGGATCAAAAACTGACTTTTAGACTAAGAAAATGAAATTTAAAGACTGACATATTTCAACCAAACCACAAATGCAATTGTACACTTTAACTACTCATATTCTACTAAATATAGACAGCTCAAACAACACTAGATTAACATTTAAAAGCTAATTTAAAAGTCTTAATCAAATAAGCTATATGAAACTGTTTTTTAACCCACATATTTAAGCCATGACTACCTAAAACCTTAAAATGAATTTTAAACTTTGACAACCATTTAAAACAGATTTAATAACTTGAAATGAACTTGTTAAACTTGGCTTAGTGACCCAATCCAATAAAACCACAAATTTGACCCATTTTGAAACTTAACCCAAACACCCCTTTAAACTTTGAAAATCCATTTTAAACTTGTAAAACTGAGTTTTAACCTTTGATTTTTGAAAACAGATGATGAGCTAAGTTTAACTAAGACTAATAAGAAAATGTAAACAGATAATAAGCACCTTAGATAAGCAAACAAAGATAAGCAGTATAAATCTAAAATAAGACAGTTTTAATGAAAATCATAAGTAAATGACATAAAAGCAATAATCAAGCATAAATAAGTAATAAAAAACATTAATAAGCATGAATAAGCAGGAAGTAAGCAGTAAAATAAGCTAACAGTAAATAAGCTTAAAATTCAAAAATGGAAACTTACAAAAAGCCTTTGCTTAAACCAGGGCAACAAATGCTCTTAGAGCTATCAACAAAACTCTAGCTTGTTAAAAACAAGCTAGTGACAGCAATAAGCCCTTCCCCTTTTTTGGCTTATCTTACCCAATATACTCTTGACAGATTTTTGTAAAATGCTTAAAAACTATAAAAACGTTTTTTAAATGGAAAAAACTTATAGTGCTTAAGTAAACAGCTTAATAAGTAGTAAAACAATTATGAGGGGCTTATACAAACGTTTTAAAACATAAATGACAGTAAACTTAAAAATAAGAATTTTTAACATAAAAACTTAAAATTTCATTAACTTAATAAACAGTACAAGGCTTTTAAAATAAAAATAAAATACAGCTTAAAATGGAATAAATATAAGCTGAAAACTAAAACTTCAAAACTAGATTAAAAACTACAAGCCCAAAGGCTACAATGAGGCCCTATTATAGAAAAGTTAATTGTCTTGGGTTCTTAGGACTTGTGTATCTTTCACTTAGAGAAACAAGAGGCGGTTATTGTGTGAGTGACTTCAAATCATCATCATAGCCCGTCCATCATGAGTTCGCTCTAGAGGGATGATCCAACCCTTCAATTCTGACTTGTCCTATCAACGAATAAGAGGTTTATAGGATTGCAATGGTGGATTTGGGCTGTTATGGAAGTGGGGTTAAGGGAAAGTGACGTTTTGGGTGAAAGAGTTGAAGGAAAACGACAGGATGATGAATACGTATTATTGGCTGAGAAAAAATTAATTTAGGGTACTGTGTGTTTTCAGAGTTAACGGAGTTAGACTCTGTGTTTGTTAATTGTTGCATCGTAGTCCTTTGGACTGACGTTGTTAGTCCTTAAGGCGTAACGAAATAATGAGCTTAAGGACCTTTGGTGTAAATGGGTTTAACTGGATAATGGGTTTGGGCTGAGGATTGGTAAGTTTGGGTCGGTTTATGTTTAAAGGGTTTAGGGGCTTTATAAGACTTAAGTCTTAAAGTCTTGTACATAAAGCCTTAATATGGGCTGCCTTTATCGCCCTTTAGATGGGTGCGTGGGCCCATTAAGTAGCTTTTTCGTATCGGCCTCGGACTTTGACTTGTTGACTTTGACTTTGACTTTTTCTTTTTCACGCTTTTTCCTTTCCGTAACTGTTTTGTTCCGTTTTTCTTGATTTTTGTCCTTTAGTGAAATCCGGTTCCTGCACAATATAATTGGCAAAACAAGCATATATTGGCATTTTTCTTATGTTTTTGGTCAAATAAGCTCGTTTTATATAGGTAAATGGTAGTGTAAATTAAGCACATACCATGTTTCAAGTACCATAAAAACAAGTGCTAGGTGAGAAAATCGAAAGATCATCCAAGCAAATTACGTTGCCCGAACTACATAGTAAAGTTTATCACTAAATAATATAAGTTTAGTACTTAACTTCATAGAGTAATCAAGTAATATAATAAAAATGTCAAAATGCACATTTCCATATTGCTTAACTTTTTTGATATTTCTCCACAAATATCTAAGGCCATTTCCCATTGAACCTTAATCTAAACTCATGTTTATCTCATTCTCGAATTTTGAAACTTGATGGTGATGATTTTGGTTTGAACGAGGTGTAAAAAAGGTTCCAGTGACGGTCAATGTTAGGTGGGTTTTGAAAAAACTTAAGGCACGTGATTTGTTTAACGAATTGACATAACGTATAGGGGAAGGAGTGCTGCACGCGAGGTCCCTTCACCATTTCCATCATCATCATCGTTGAGATTTTCTCCACAACCTTCTGAGACTTTTTCCGATTGACCTTACTCCACCACGCTGCTCATCTCGTAATTGAACTTGACGGTTGTTGATTTCGGTTTGGCGAATGTAAAATGGTTCTAAGTGAGGGTCAATATTAGGTTGGTTTTGAAAAACTTAAGGAACTTGATTAGTTAAAGAATTGACATAACGAATAGGGGAAGGAGTGCTTGCACGCGAGGTTCCTTCGCCATTGCCATCATCATCATCGTTGAGATAAGAAGAAGATGGTTGGTCAAAGGCGGAAGAAGAAGTGGAGTGATGACCTCTTCTCGTGCCACGATCCTTTCTAAGCTTTCGCTCTTGTTGAGCGGCAAGAGGATTCATGACATGATCGTACAAGACATAAGACTCATTGTTTAATTCAGGATTTTTATTCATGATGACATTAAACAAACGAGTCAATAACATACCATAGGGTAAGATCAACCGCTTTTGTCTAGTGACCTACTCCATTCGCTTTGCCATAAAATAGGCAAGGTTGAACTTTTTGGAGTGTACGACACAATAAAGCATGTAACAAAGACATGCGGGAACATGATCCCGATTACCCCCTAGACAAAAGACATTTTCCTGAATAATTTCTTCTAAAGGCTTCAGGGTTGGCTCAATTTCACAAGTTAGAACTTGATATTCAAAAACATCAATTTCTTCCTCATGACGGATGTGACGGACTTGACCTTCTCTATCAATTCGAATAGACAAAATGATGTCATCAGGAGAAGGAGGGTTGGTTTGATATGGACCATTCGTAGGGACACCATATGCCAACTCGTCAAGTGACCATTTGTCCGTAAAGACGCAGGAACCCTCGCAAGGTATGTCAAGAAATTGAGCAAATTCTTCAAGAGAGTAAGAAAAGAATTTGTTTTGAATCACAAATTCGATGAACATTTCACCTTCATCGGAATAATTGATTTGATATTGACTATAAAACTCAAGAATGAATCGAGGACAGATTTGGTTACTAATTTCAAGGAGACACTCAAACTCGACAAAACTGAACATAGATTGAACATAATTTAGATCCACAAAGTTGTTAAAAACCACCCGACCCTCATTAATGCAAGAGCTTTCAAGGTTTCTTAGTTTTTCTTTTATAGGTGTACGATATTCATGTGATATTATTGCATGTAGGCTCTTATATTTTTATGATCTTCGGATGACTTACAAGGCATGATTTCCTAAAACAAAAGCAAAATCAAATTTTATAACCGTTTCACTTGTAGTTGGTTATGCACATTGCTTTTAGTGTGTGTCTAAATGTGACAAATGTGGAGTAACGATTAACTCGACCTAAAAGTTAGAATCCTAAGAGTTAATCCAAAATGCTCCTTAGTTTGATTTTGCTCATCCAAACATGTCGAAAAATACATATGAATTATGTATCTCAACCTTTGTTCATGAGATCATTATGCATGTATTTAAAAACGTTTTTAAATTGTATTAACGATGCATAACCACAATTTTATTATGTTCCTAACGTGAGTGATTCGAAAATAAAATTAGGGTTTTGGTTCGAAATCAATTTTTTAACAAATTCACTAATGTATGCAAATCCTATGTCTACGGGAAGCATATTAGTTATACATTGTATTCTAGTAGTCTTAATTGTACAAAATTGAAAGAAAAATGAAAAATCCCCAATTTTAATTTTAGTGTTCATCATGAACCCTAGTAGCTCAAATTGAAAGAAAATAGATGAAAATAACGTACAATTTGATGATCTTTAAGATGTTGTGAATGATTATATGTGTTGATTTGATCTTTAATTATAGTTTTAGACGTTGATTTTGAGTTTTTGGGTGTCTTTGTTAGTTTTCGTCACTTGTAGCAGGTAAAGGGTGTGTTTGGTTTTGTGAATTGAAAATTATAGATTACGTGTTTCACTACATTTAGTGAAATGTTTGAGGCGGACCCATAACGTTATGGCGGTCACTAAATATAATTGGCGGGGCTGCCTATGGTATTGGGGCCCGCCCACAGTGAGGGGTTACATGGACTTCAGACTTTTTGACAAAAATTTTTACATAAGAGGATTGACATTATTTAATTTGCATTTTGCGAATAAAATGCTTAAAGTACTTCGGATGAAGTATTTAAGTTGTCATGACACAGTAGAACACGGACTAGAATAGAACATAAGAAGAGAAGCGGACTAAAGTGAATTATGAAATGTGTATCCTCATTCCTAAACCAAGACGTAGATTAGTTAAAATTCAACGTTTAAGGGGGTTTCGGTAAGAATGTCGCGATGTTTTCGACGAACGCACTTTTTTCGATTGAGATATGAAGTGTCCTTACTGGACGATATCACACGAAGACAGTGGTGACGAACTTCGATGTGGTTTGGTTTGATGAATGTTGAACTGGAGTTTTTGCTAATGGTCAATCACGCCTTTATTGTTCGCACAAGATCGGACGTCATCGAGTTCGAATGTGACGTCATCAAGTCGTACGTCGTAGTCGATAAGAGCTTGTTTCATCCATAGTGCTTGTTGACATGCCTTTCTGGCGCTTACGTATTCGGCTTCGGTAGTGGATATAGCAGGAGTGGTTTGTTTCTTCGAGAATCAAGATGTCAAACAACATTCCACGAACGTACAAATACCACTAGTGCTCTTTTGATCCACATAATCTCCCGCATGATCAGAGTCGGCATATACTACAGTTTCTATGCCGGTCCCCTTAGGATACCATAATCCTAAGTGTGTAGTGCCTTTAATGTATTGAAAGATGCGTTTAACTGCTTCAAGGTGAGAGGTTTTGGGAGCCTCTTGGAAGCGGGCACAAAGGCAGACACTAAACATGATATCGGGCCTACTTGTCGTTAGGTATAATAAACTACCTATCATGCCTCGATACTTGGTACTATCTACCGACTCACACTCTTCGTCTTTCGTGAGTTAGGTATCGGAGGACAAGGGGGTTTTCATTGGTTTAGATTCTTCTAACCCAAATTTCTTAAGCATTTATTTAATATATTTAGATTGATTAAAGAAAATACCATCTTCCATTTGTTTTATTTATATTCCAAGGAAGAAGTTAAGTTCACCCATCATGCTCATCTCGAACTTGTCATGCATGATTTTGGAAAATTCATCACACATGTCTTGACAAGTCGAACCGAATATGATGTCATCGACATATATCTAAACGATGATGAGGTTTGAACTTCTCTTCTTAGTAAAAAGAGTGTTATCTACCATTCCCATTTCATATTCATGTTTAATAAGGAAAGCTTTTAATCTATCATACCAAGCTTTGGGTGCTTGTTTAAGACCATATAAAGCTTTCTTTAGTTTATAAACATGATCTGGTTTTTCAAAGTCAATGAATCCTGGAGGTTGTGCCACATATACCTCCTCATTGATAAAACCGTTCAGGAATTCACTTTTTACATCCATTTGGAATGTTTTAAAGTCTAAAGCACAAGCATAAGCTAATAGTATCCTAATTTACTTAAGTTTAGCAACTGAGGCATAAGTTTCATCATAATCGATGCCCTCCTATTGATTATAGCCTTGAGCAACTAACCTAGCCTTATTTCAAGAAACAATACCGTTCTCGTCTAACTTATTTCTAAACACCCATTTAGTTCCTATAATTGTCAAATTCCTAGGTTGTGGAACTAACTCCCAAACGTCGTTAGAAATGAATTGATCTAATTCTTCTTGCATAGCGACTATCCAACTATCATCCGTTAAGGCTTCATTCACATTCTTTGGTTCTATGGTTGATATAAAACAAAAGAAGTTACTTTGGTTTTGGGCTTGTGATCTAAGGGTTCTTTGATTAAGGTTTCCTATGACATTTTCTAATGGATGGTTCCTAGATTCCTTAATATTGAATATTTCGTCAATCTCTAAAGTTTCATCCACAATGTTACTTTCTAGGTGTTAGATATTAGAAAAAGACTTGGTCACCCAGTGTATTTTTCCGTTTATTATAGCTCGTAGTTAATCGTTTAATGTATAACATTTGGTAATGAGCCGGGTAATGAAACCCAATGTGTAAGCCCATACCAAGGCCTATGGTCTGGTTTTGTATCTCACTATCTCTTCCATGCCATGGAAGAGGTGGTTAGTCATTTTTATGCAAGTCACACTTTCTCTCACTAAAAGGCTTTTCTCTCAAACTTTCTCTCTCTAGACTTGGCTAATCCATCTATCTTCCATTGTGTTATGATTTCCAATATCCTACAATTGGTATCAGAGCTCATGGGATGATTAGATCATTTATGTGTGCGTTTTAGTGCTTGGTTTAGATCAAAAGTTATGTTTTAGGAGGTTTTAGCTCTTGTTCTTGAGTTTCATTGATTTTCACATTTCTTGTGTTAAAATTCATGTTTTTATAGTTGCTATAGCCTTCTAGTACTCATTTATGCAAAAGAATCCAAGTCAAAACGTTCAAAAGGGAGATTTTTAGGTGTTTTAAGGTGTAAGAGTTTGTAGTTCAACGTAGCGGTTTGGTATTCTGCTTGAAGTGTATCGTA
>BQNB010163903.1:2328-14392 GCA_026074375.1 Tanacetum coccineum
CCTGTCTCCCCTTATCATGTGCCCTTGGGGCACATATTAAAAAAACCCTTTATAAAAAGGATGTTTGACATATTTAATGCATGTCGTAGATACCAAGAAAGACAAGCAAGAGGAAGTTAAGGATTTACTGGTCATTAATGAGTATCTTGATGTATTTCCTGATGACTTGCCTGAATTGCCATCAGAAAGACAAGTTGACTTTAGAAAATATTTATTGTCAGAATCAGCGCCAATAGCTCATGCACCTCATAGAGATTGGCTCCAACAAAAATGCAAGAACTTGTGAAAAAACTCCAAGAGTTGTAGGGTTACATTCTACCTAGTTCTTCGCTATGGGGAGCTCCTATTTTATTTGTTAAAAAAGAAAGATGGATCTATGAGTATGTGCATTGATTATCTTGAACTGAATAAAATTATGATAAAGAACAAGTATCCATTGCCACGTATAGACGACCTAGTATATAAAATACAAGGAGCAAGTTATTTTTTGAAAATCAATTTGAGGTCAGGATACCAGCAAGTCAGAGTACGTGAATAAGATATTCCTAAGACAGCATTCAGAATGAGATATGGCCATTTCGAGTTTCTTGTAATGTAGTTTGGTTTAACTAATGCACCATCTCATGAATCGAGTTTGTAAGCCTTATCTCGATAAATTCATAATAGTGTTCGATATATTCCAAGAGTCGGGATGAGCATGAACTTCATTTATAGGATGGAATTATTAAGAGCAGAAAAATCGTATGCCAAATTCTCTAAATGTGAATTTTGAATTCGAGAAGTACATTTCTTAAGGCATGTAGTGAGCGAAGCTAGAATCAAAGTTAACCCTGCTAAGATATAAGCAATATATAACTAGAAACCTTTGAAGACACCTACATAAGTGCACACTTTTCTAGGATTAGGTGGTTAGTATCAACGGTTCATTCAGGACTTTTCATGGATAACGTTGCCATTAACCAAACTTACTAAAACAATTTGTAAGTTTGAGTGGGGTCCTGAGCTAGAAGAATCACTTATAATGTTAAAGGAGAAGTTATGTACAATGCCAGTATTGTCATTGCGAGAAGTCACCAAAGACTTTATGGTGAGTGATGCCTCAAACAAAGGTTTGGGTTGTGTACTTATGCAACGAGGTAAAGTGATCGCCTGGGCATCAAGAAAATTAAAATTAAAGAATACACGATAAGAACTACCCTAACCATACCTTGAACTAGAGGCAAGTAGTTTTTGCTTTAAAAATTTGTGAGACATAATGTACGGAATAAAGGTATCTCTATAAAGCTTAAAGTAATATCTTTATTCAAAAGGACTTAAAGATTGAAAAAAAACGTTGGATGGCATTAGTATAAAAGATTACTACTGAGAAATTATGTTATATACCCTGGTAAAGCCAAACCTTGAATCTGAAACTTTAAGTAAGAGGAAAAAATTGAAATGATAAATTTTGTGTTTCTATGATAGTTTATTTGAAATTGGGATTTTGATTGATAGAATTCGAGAAGCTCAAGAAATGGATTCAAAATATGAGAACATAAAGAGAGAAATAATAATGGGTCAAACTAAACATTTGAAGAAAGATAGTAATGGTTAGGGGTGAGCATGGTGCGGTTTTTGACTAAAACCGAATCGCAACCGCACTTGCAGTTTCTTCAAAAATAGAGACCGAAACGCACCACGGTTTGCGGTTTCGGTTTTGTAGTTTTTTTTGGGTTTTTGTGGGTTTACGGTTTTTAACCGCACCGCACCATCACGTGCGGTTTTTGAGATTTTTAGTTTACAATGTCGGTTTTTTCAGTTATAACAACGCATATATATAATGGAAACACACACATCACTTATAACTTATAAGAATATTAATGATAATATGTGGTAGAAGTCTTATAACACACATTAAATAATCAATGTGTCGTTTTCGGTTTTAAAAAATAAATATGCGGTGCAGTGCGATTTTACGGGTAAAACCGCAACCTCACCGCAAAATGCGGTTTTTCTTTTTTCTTAAAACCGAAGCACAGTTTTTGCGGTTTTGCGGTTTGCGGTGCGGTGCTAGTAATGGTTTACTAAGACTTAATGGAGGAATGTGGATTCCAAGGTACAAGGACCTAAGAACAATCATTCTAGATGAAGCACATAGTTCTAAGTACTTTATTCACCCTGGTAGTAATAAAATGTTTAAAGACATGGGGTTGATTTATTGGTGGCTAAGGATTAAGAATACGGTCGTAAGATATGTAAATATGTTCCATACATGTTTACAAGTGAAATTTGAACATCAAAAACCCTATGGTAATATGCAACCACTCGAGGTACCTATATGAAAGTAGGAATACATTACTATGGATTTTGTGACTAAATTACCAACGACATTGAGTGGCTATGATGCCATATGGGTCATAGTAGACCGAATAACAAAATTAGCTCACTTCTTACACATGAAGGAAATCTAGTCGTTTGATAAACTAATAAAAGTATATGTGGATGAGAATGTGACGAGGCATGGCTTTCCGTTGTCTATTCTTCTGGACAGAGACACACGATTCATGACGAAGTTTTAGAAGAGCTTTCAACGAAAAATAGGTACGTGGGTAAATCTTAGCACTGCTTATCATCCATAAACTGGTTGAGAAAGCGAGAGAACCATACAAACGCTAGAAGATATGCTCAAATCTTGTGAAATTGACCTTTATGTTAGTTGGGATATCCACCCCCGATTACTTGAATTCTCATAAAATAATAGCTGTCACCGTAGTATATATTATTGGCTTCAGTTGATGGCTTGTATGGTATAGAATGCAGAACACCAAATTGATGGAATGAGATTGGTAGAAGTCGATTAACATGACTAAGTCTTAATTAACAAATGGCTAATAAAGTTGCACTGATCAAAAAGCATACTAACATAACACAAGATCGACAAAAGTGTTACGCAGACAAGAAAAGAAATAGAATTTGATACTAGTGACATAACTCCATCGAAAGCGTTACAACATTATTCAAAACAAGACGCTTATCATTAAGCATACAAAATCACATAATTGCATGCTCGCTAACCGTCAAGCCATGCAAATCGTTTAGCTTTGGGGGAAAAGGCGTGTCTCCCGACCCAAATTTTTATTAAATCGTGTTGCTAACATTCAAGCCTATTCATCAAAAGAGAACCGCATTGAGCGTAATACACTCAGAGTATAACATAAAATCTATCGAAAGGCACACGAAATTAATACGACAACAAGGTACTTAAATCAATTAAGCACATATAATCACATAACGACATGCTTTCTAAAATAGCCAAACAAATAGCCAATCAAATCTAGTACAATCTACGTTAAGCGGATCGCAGGTGCGAGTGGCGCGCGAGGGGAGAGTGAGCGATATATGCTCGCAGAGATTAACAACAAATTTTTGACTTAATTTCCGGCTAAGTCCAGCCGAAGAAAAGTTTTTAAAGTTACAAGATGTTCACGGGCCTGATAGCCATGGATGCATATCTAAAAAGATTTTTATCATTGTAGGGTGCTCACACGCGGATCCATACCCAAAAAGAGATTTTTAACGTCATAGGGGGCTCACGGGCTTTATAGCCATGGATACATACCCAAAAAGAGATTTTTAACATAACATGGTGCTCACGGGCTTTATAGCCATGGATCCATACCCTATCAAATGGTCAAGTTTGCTTATATTATTAAACTTTATGCATTCTTTACGGTGCCCCAAGCACGATCGTTACCGGCTTGGCTGCCACCCGCGAGGACCACTTCGAGCTCGCACACCAAAAGCGACCGCTCCATGTGTCCTTAAATCGTCTCGACTTATTTTGCCAGCACCATAAAAATGTCTCATCTTTTTCAACGAGTGCAAGGGTAGGCGTACCCTACCGGTCTAACGTCATATAATAATGAAGTCTCGAGCTCGCACATAGGTATGACCACCCGACTAGAAATCACATAACATACAAACACATAGCAAGCAAAATGTTTGCACATAATTTTTAACTATGGCTATCCGTCATTGACCATCGATGATCAAAGGGGATCGAGTGAAGCACAAGGATTCCTTAACTGAATAAACAGAGACGGCAAACGGGATTGTATTTTATCTACCGCCACGAAGTCGGCAAACTCCAACTGTCCATCGCGTACTGTTTTATTCCTTACGGAAAGTGATGACAGACGACATCACTATGATTCGGTAAGATCCAACCATTGTGCTTGGCTCTCATGCCGAAAGCTCTCCTTTTGAGCCATCATTGTGTGACTCTATGTTGGTATCCGAGTCACCACTCTACGTTGGTATCCGAGTTCACAAGGCAGAATAGGAACAAATCAAACACCTCGAATTCATAACTCGAGCTTGTGTAGGATTCATCCGTAACATTAGATGACCGAACACATACGTTTCGGGGGTAGAAGTCTTATTCACGATTACGGTTTTATTCAACAAGGATGATTCACGGTTTGACGTAGAGGGAACTTTCCACTACGGACGTTATTCGACATATCGGAAAAATGAAAGAAAGATAATGTAAGATACATTTGATGTGGGAGAAGTCTTTTTTCATGGTTATCGATTGGTTAAACCAGAGTGATTTTTGTTTTGTCGTAGGATGATTTCCTTCACAATTATCGATCGTTGTAACAAGAGAAAGCACAGTAATACGCATTTGATGTAGGGGAAGTCTTTTTCATTAGCCTCGGAGTTACTCGAACTCGGCTTTCATCTACTTTGACAGTCTTCTGATCTCGTTAAAATTTCTTCTCAGTGTCGGTATCAGGTTTCTTTGTATTTCGTCACCAACATTGTGATTTAGATAAGATTTCACACGTTACACGTGACACACAGAAATACTTTCTAGAATTATTCGATTAAGGTGACTTCCTAAATCAACACCGTCCGAAAGAAAAGATTTCAAGGAACACAAGAAAATTCGAACATGTTCTTTTGAAATTGAATCGAATAGGATTACTTGCATAAGGATCCACCATTTGGAAGTGTTCTCACCCAAACATTTATCCAAAACCACTAGTTTAAAGGCGATGATTAATCTGACATAGCGCGACTCTTCCTGAATTATGCATAGTTAGCTAGGACATGCATAATTAAGGACCAAGCGAAGACACATCCGACATAGCGTGGCTCTTTCGGAATTATGCATAGTTAGCTAGGCTATGCATTATTGAGGACCAAGCGACGACACACCCAATAATGTCCAAAAGAAAACTTTTCGATTATTACACACCATATATGATGATGAAAGTTTTTTACCTATTCTTGAAAATAAGTAATTCATTTGACATAGACCTGAAAAATTATTTTTACCTCCATTTCGAGACACGTCAACTATGGTTCATTCATTTTTGGGAAACACATTTTTGCTTTGTCTTCTTGTGAAAATCGACACAATTTGGTATTTAGTTTGATAAAACATTTCGTAAATTATTGTATATTTTTGGAATCAATTGTTCATAAAATGACATTAAGGTGGTTTGGGATCAAGGATCATAGCAAGTACAAGAAGTAGTAAGTCAAGAATCAATGCAATCGAATGAGGTAAACGGGCGATATATTCGCTAACTGGAATTGTCCACACTAGGAGTCAAGATACTCCTAGGATACGACAAGTGTCTCGAGGTGACAACAACCTCTACATATATATCATGAAATGAACAACGAGCATCATCACAAGTGCTGAAGTAATAACGATCATAATCTCCATAATGAAGCCAGGGGTAGTACATACGCTCCCCAATCATACATCCAATATCTAGAAGGTTATCTCTATTGTTTCGCGTTACAAGTACATTCCACCAAACATGGTTTCCAATAACAAGAAAAGAAAAAGGCTGCGGTGTTTATGTAGAGGACAAAAATACACATGGTAGCATAACTTTACTAACTGGCACTAGCAGTTTAGTGATTTATACAAAAATGGTCCTATATAACGAACAAGATCATAAGTGAACAAAATGACAGGACTACTAAGGTCCCGGTAGTAGTGAAGATCTCATCTCTAAAGCAGTGAGGCGTCTATCCAACGTGCTCGACCACGACCTATAATATAGTGGTCCGTGATTAGAAGAAATAAAGATCGAGTAGAAGAATGCATACGTTGCATAAGTAAATACATTTGCTATATATATATATATATATATATATATATATTCTAGTTAAAGTAGTGTAGTATCTTATAATTGTTAAAATGAAAAGTGTTTTGGACCATTGGATCTATTATTTTGATTAAGATGACATAAATGTCATTAAATGAAAATAAAAAATAGAATTAATTATTTTTGTATAGCATTAAGGGTATTTTGGGTAATCCTATTTGATTAAATATATGTTACAAATACGTCTTTATTGCCTCCATAACTCTTATTGTAACTCCTCCTCATAAATTATCCTTTGACTAAATATTTATTACACTAACACCATTCATCCATCATTAATATCATCTAACACTAATCGATAGATCCAACGGTTTCCGGGTGTACGGGTTCGTGGTGTGCGAGTGTGTGGTGTACGAGTCGGTGGTGTACGAGTCGGTGGTGTACGAGTCGGTGGTGTACGAGTCAGTGGTGTATGAGTTTGCGTCAATAAATAAATAGATATGAAGATGTATCAAGAAAAATACTACCATATAAACGTCATGTTAAATGAAAATTAAATAGTGTTTAGAATAATAAAGTTTAAAACGTTACACAAAATAGGGCATTAATCTTGCAATTAAATTTGAGTTTATTTACTAAATTGTCCTTTGACTATATATTTATTACACTAACAACATTCATCCACCATTAATATCATCTAACATTAATCAATAGATCCAATGGTTTATATTACTTCTTATTTTAACAATTTTAAAAAGCTACACCACATTAACCCTCCTATATATATATTAGATTTACCATTTGGGCCGACCACATGGGCTAAAAGGAGCATTGCAATATTTGGCTCGTTTTGTTCGCAATTCGAAGATCTTTCCGCATGTATTTTTTGATCTTGGTGAATCGGTAGATATGTGTTATATATTTGATAAATAAAGTTTATTATATAAAAATTCGTTAATAGTTAAAAGTTGAGGGTCCGTTTTGTAAAGTTTTTTTTTCCCATTTTAGGCTAGTGGATTATTTTTTTTAGAGTAAATTGCATAAATCGTTCTTAAAGTTTGGCCAAATTGCATGTTTCGTCCTCAACGTTATGAAAGTGCAAGGATCGTCCCTGTGGAAAACCTTTGGTGCAAGGATCGTCATGTGGGGAGACCTTTAGGGAAACCTTTGATGCAAGTATCGTCCCTGCGGGGACGATACTTGCACCTAAGGTTTCCCACAGGGACGATCCTTGCACTTTCGTAACGTTTGGGACGAAACATGCAATTTGGCTAAACTTTAAAGACGATTTATGCAATTTACTTTTTTTTTATACTTTGGGCCAGATTTTAGGCTAATGTTTTTACCTAATTTTTTTGGCACTGTTTCACCACTTATACGACGTCATCGTAATGACAATTAGTATATTCTATAATCATGATACTCCAAAAAGGACGAAACATGTTTATTTTGTGCTATCCACTTGAATTTGAGTGTTTTTTTTTTCTTCTCTGAGACCCATATACGTGAGACACGATTTCTAATGTTAAATACAATACGAACCGGTTAAACTAAAAATCTCGTCGCAACGCACAACGTAAAACATCCTAGTTAACATAAAACTACAGTCTGGGCCTCGAAGTCTTTGGACTAAATAGGTGTTGGGCCACTTCTCTTGTTTGCCGAAAACCTCACAATTAACAAGGAACACTACAAGAAAGAACAAACGACAAGACTACTGAGGTCCCGGTAGTAGTGAAGATCTCCTCTCTAAAGCAGTGAGGCGTCTATCCAACGTGCTCGATCACGACCTATAATGGTGTCGCGAATTAGGGACTACAATTTCCAAGAAATGCAAAAATTGCAACAATATATAATAATACATATGCCGGCATGTAAGAAATCTTATGTTGAAGAATCCATGAACAAGACACCACTTATAATCTTACAACTTACATTTTCCGAAATTTCACCGGTTTTACTAGTTACTTGGTGACGCCTAAATAAATACCAAATATCCACAACGGTCGCCCATCTTCCATTACTAGACTTCTATATGTATTGACAAGTTCCAGTATTTTTCCTAAAAATTCTTAATGTGTCTAACCATTTTACAAAAATTCATCAATGCAACATGTTCCAATCGGGGTCTGCTGGAACCTTGCCAAAGTTTGGCATGAGCATGCCCACTTAGACCCTACAGTAAATTCTGGAAAAATTCACAAAATTCATACACATTATAACTGCTGCAGGTGAAAATTCATTGATAATATTAAGTTTTGTTAGTCACTCACCCACATTTTGCAATCGAAATTCTGGGACAGATTCACTGTTTTGACAACCCATCTTGTAAATTCAATTTAACTAACTTTTATTCATTGAAAATGCGCGAGGCCGCTTTCGTTAGAAAGTAGACTCGCCGAGTTTAGTTTTAGGATCAAGAAAATCCAGAAAAGCTTTTAGAATGACCAAGTTACTAAGCGTACAAGTCGACCCAAAATTCTGCACAAAAATGCTTAGTGCGGAATTTGGCGATTCCATTTTCAAACTCTAATAGCATAAACTTATTCGTTTTTAGGAGTTAGAATCCGATTCTTATATCGAAACGGAGCTACGGACGGTGTCTAACACATTCCTAGGTCAAAACTCAGTTATAACACCTCAATTTAGCCGAACCAATCCTTAGTTTTCTGCCCTAATTCCTATTCCGGATTCACCACAATCGACCCATCCAAACGCACCCAAACTCCAACTCATTATACTCATTATACTTATTATACCAATTTTAAAGGATCAAGAACTTTAGACACGACCGTGAGTGTACAACAAAATTTTATTATTATCTCGTTAAACTGTTCATATTCCTAATCGACCTACTTATATTCTTTTATCAAATTTACCCATTTGGACCCTAAAATAAATGATATTGATTGTTTCATTAATTGGGAAACAGTTACGATTAAACTTTTTAATTATGTTTAATACCAATTATACCCTTATCTATACATTTTCAACCAAATTTTAATTTCAATTATTTACAAAAATGTCATCATGCATTAATGACCATTGATTAAATGATCTAATAGTCTAGATTGCTTTAAAATAGTTCTGTAAAGTTCTGCACATAAAATGAGTTCTCAATATAACGCGCCCCTATATATGATAGCACTTCTTCGTCATAAATTTTACGTCACTTTTCCGAAAACTTTCTATTTTTAGAAAGTTACTATTTTAGGAAAGTTTCTATTTTTAAAAAGTTTCTATTTCTAGAAAGTTCGGATATCCTAAGGTGTTAATATCGTTTAATATAATGTTAAGCTTCCCGTTAACCTCGACGCACCAACGGTTCACATACTTATCCTTATTTTCCTTGTTATGTTTATATATAAAGTTTCCAAAAATAAACTGACTATTTTTAAATGCGACCGAAACACACCCAATAATATATATATCATCTAATGTTGTTCGTTAACATTTTACGAGCTCAATTGGACTCTAAAACGCTCAAACCACCATATTTTGACAAAAATCAGCAACTATACACACTTTTCTTAAGTTAACTTTTATTATAAATTTCTCAATTCTGACCCGTCCAAAACGACCCACAAAAATACATTTTCACGACTCGGACTCTAAAGCATTTTGCTGTAAAACGACGTTTTGGACAACTTTTTAGTTTTAGCCGAGACCCGAAAAATGACAGAAAATGACCAAAATACCCCTGCAAATTTCTGTATAAAATATTTATAAAACGCAGATTTGGATTTGTGTTTTTGACCCCTTTATAAGACGTTTTTAAGCTTAGATTGCCTCGCGAAAAGGTAAAACGGCATTTTAAACAACTTTTTAGTTTTACCCGAGACTCGAAAATCGATAGAAATGGACGAAAATGCCCTTAGTTCAGGTCTGATGCAGTCTTAACAATACGAAAAACGCAGATTTTGCTCCAGCTTTTAGACCCGTTATTACTCATTTTTAGACTCGGATTTCAACGTGAAAAAGTAAAACAGCCTTCCAAACAACTTTCATGTTTCGGCCGAAGGCCGAAACAGACCCGAAAATACACCCTTTTAAAATCTGACAGCAACTAATTTTTTACTAAAGATGAATTGTATTAAACTTTTTTTTAGATTTCGTTTGCGGTAAAAACTTCGTTTTTGGGGGTTTCGGAACGATCCATTTATGAAATGACCATCAAAACTTGCTCTACCTCTTTCTTAAATAAAAATTTAATCTTTAACATTTGTTCATAGACTCTAATGAGGCGATGTAAATTCTGCACTAAACGACCATTCCAAAATTCACCCAAAACGCCATGTTCTTACACAAATACTATTCACAACTTTACTCCTTAATAACATCTCCATCCACTAACGCCTCAAACATTAATCCCTTCACCCATTATACATTTACACATTCGCACATGGATTCAAAAGTATAAAATTAAATGCATGCATATTCTGCAAGAAAATATTCAAATCAAGGGAAGGTTTTAGATGGCTTACAATATATTCTAGTAAATGCCACGAAAATGATCAATCAAAATTTCCTTTCTTTTTCCTTAGCCCTTTGGTCTTTGTCGCGGCTCAAACCACAACGACCAACCGAACCACTACCACGAATTTCTAACAAAGCATCTTATCTATTTATTATCGTAATTTATTTTATATATTATATATATTATATATGTATATTATATTATATATTTATGTATTTATATATATATTTTTATATTACACGTTATACGATATTTATCATATCATATTTTTAATGGTGACACCATTACATATATCAATAGTACAACTCGAATGTCCGCGTGTAGCGATGATCGAAAGGCACAAATATATATAGCGGTTTGTCGTAGAACGGTTACTCGCTATTGATTATAATTACTATTTATACCACACGCTTGGTATATAGTATACAATCAAAGGCCTAGCACAAAGCACATAAAGGATCGGGAAGGATTGTGCGCTCGGATATCGGACATCGGTGAACGACTCGTGATTTTTTTTTGAAAATAGTCGTAAACCAGGTTTGGAAAAGCGACCTAGTTTACTATGACTTGTGCTCTGGTACCAATCTATAACACCCCCCAAATTTACAACACAGCGGAATACAACATTGGGGTGCTATTTCATAATACAAGCTCACGAGTCACGGTAAACGACTTTAAAAGAAATGTTTACTAACAAAGTATACATTCAATTTTTATTAAAAGATCAGAGTTACAAGGTCCCAATAACTTTTAGAAAACTTATTTCCAAATAAGTCACAATATGACTAAGTTTCTTTGAAAACATTTTATCGTATGTACAAAGTTCACTAAGTCCACATCCTTCGATATCCACGCTCCGTCCCATCCAAGCTAGCAAGCATATACCTGAGATAAACATGCTAAAACGTCAACAAAAATGTTGAGTGAGTCCATAGAGTTTATAAACAATCATTTTGAACACAAGCATAGCAAAACATTTAGTTCATAGAACAATCACAACGATGCTAGAGCCACAAACCGAACCTTAACCATGTGCCCAACCCGGAGTGATAGTGTTACACACTCCCAATATTAAACACGATATGTCTCCGTATGCCCTCGCGAGGAACACACGCCAGACAGGTCGTTAGGCCAAAATAGATCTATTATTATTGCATTAGCGTTCACCGGTTATCGGTGATTGACGGTTCATGAAGGAAGGGCCACAACATACCACTCATAGCAACGTTCACATAATAAAATCACCTGTGTTTGATTTTCTAAAACAAGCATGTATCTCCCTCGCGGGTTTTTAAAACATAAAAAGATTTAAATGTGA
This sequence comes from Tanacetum coccineum, assembly GCA_026074375.1. Classification (NCBI taxonomy): domain Eukaryota; kingdom Viridiplantae; phylum Streptophyta; class Magnoliopsida; order Asterales; family Asteraceae; genus Tanacetum; species Tanacetum coccineum. The sequence continues at coordinate 14,234 of BQNB010163903.1, forward strand.
GGCTATGAACTCACCGTGAATGTAAGAAGATCAGAAGTAAAGTGAAGCGTTGAACGAGCAAGAAAATCTCTATGCACCACCTAAAAGGCGTGACGCGACTTAGAACGATAAAATATAACCAATACGTAAAAATAATATATGTGTTCACGAGATATGTTT
>BQNB010163905.1:0-14392 GCA_026074375.1 Tanacetum coccineum
ATCTTAAGATTACTAGTATTCTACAGTAACTGCTTTCCCTTTTGTAACTGCTTTTAGTATATCTGACAACACCATTGAAAAGTAAACAACATAACCCGTAAACAAATTAACCCACAACCTGACACACAAACCTCAAATACCCAATCTCACACCATCATCCCAATTGACAAACCTAATTACTCCACCTCCTTATCTGCAACCCATAACCAAATAGCCCATTGCCGACACTGCACATCCATATGAACCGTGACCTGCATCCAACAAAAGAAACACATGAATACTAGCTCATCTAAAAACTACAATTATTAGAAACTATAGTATCACATGATAGATACTTAACCACATACAAAATAAGTTAAATTCAAAAACGCCATTGCAAGATAAACTAGATTAATCATCTGTAACATGATAACATAAACAATTAGCTTTATTGAATTTAATATCGTACATACTTCAAGCCAAAATCAAGCATATCTTACAAAGTGTTACCTAAAAAACTTATACACAAACATAATTATACAACTACATACTGAACGAAATTACAACCACGCATCCAAAAGAAAGCTTATTCACAACCATTACAAATAGTACATATAAGATACTACAACAACATCATCAATACAGCAGCAGGCTCTTAAATTTCTGAATGAACAACTCTTTCTTACTAGCATTCAATTCCATTTCCCTCACCAAGATCTGCAAATTCGCCAAGGTCTCCCTATCCTTAGCCTGAATCTCCTTAAGAAACTCAGTGAATTTTGCAGGTACATGATGTACCCCCAAACTGTCAAGCTCCTCAATAAACAAAGCCCTCCGATTAGCAACTAGATAGGAGTGTGGATGAACTTCTCAACTACCATTGAAACTATTAAGCCACACACCTAAAAACAAAGAGACTAAAACATACTTTCACGCAACACAATTTTAGCTTCTCTGGCTTCCTTGCAGCAGTCCCTTATTTCCTTGCGCCAGTCCATTTATCAACATAACCAGACCATACATCCTACATTCTAAACTAACGACAATCACTTAAATAGTTGGACCATACATAAACAATAATCATAATACATTACCAAAATAAACAACACACAATCATTTAGATTAAACCCATAATTTTCATATTTATTCAAAAAAAAGGATGCATACACATTCCATACTGCAAACAAAGTAGAAACATAAACTAGATCTTGAAAACACTAAACAAACTTAGAACATAACCACCAAAACAAAAGATGCCCCATCCATTCCCTAATCAGATTCTCCAGCAGCCTCCAACATCTGAATATGACCTTCTTTCATGTCAATGTCTTCCTCCGCATCAGCAACAAACTGATTCAACCCCATTAGCTTATCGTTTTCAGCTAGCATATCCTCCCTCAAACACTTCAGGCTGTCATAAACCTCATCTGAATCATCCATGGCCTCCATTTCAACAATCATAGCATTCAACTGAGCTAGACAATTCCTTGATTGCTGAGCTTCATCACGCAAGACGTTAATGAAACACCTGGCTTCAGAAATTTGTTTCAGTTTAAAGAATTTCATAGACTTGGGAATCTCAGTTTCCCCACTGAATTCAGCAAGTTCATCAATTGCACGCCTTGCAACAGATCCACGGTTTGCCATTGCTAATTAATTAACTTAACTTTTGGATTTGGGATAGACAGAGCTTTAGATGCCAGAATAAAATGAGAAGATACAATACAGTTGGCATATAAATAGGCAACATTAATCACCATTGTAAAAGGTAGCTGATGAGCCTCCAAAAACATTATTACATTGATAAATAAACACTTAAAGCATAACTTTTAACTTACTAATTACAACTAACTGAAACTATACATCTTTTGTAACTCCTACATCTATAGTAACTGCAAATACTTTAGCTTACTATACTGTTGGGATTAAAAGCCTTCTTGATGCTGTTGGAATTACTACTGCTCGTGTTTTTGTTAATGCTGCTCTGGTGAAGTTAGTGTTGCTCATGAACTTCAAAGAAAATATACTAAGTGTTTACTACTGCTAATGAATATTAGTACTGCTAGTGAAAGTTAAGACTGCTCAGAGATTAAGACTGCTAGTAAAGTTAATGCTGCTGAAAGAGTTACTACTCCTCAAGAAAATATTCTAAGTAGTTAGTACTGTTAGTGTTAAGTTAGTACTGCTAGTGTAAGTTAGTACTGCTTACTTGATATGTATTAGTTATTTATAGAAAAGATTTTATATACTTAGAAAAGTATTATAAGCCGAGCAGGACTCCTTGGTATATAAAAGGAGGTCCTAGGGCATAGAGTTTTATGTACCAAAGTCTTATAATTCTTAGCTTCAAGGTCTTTGTAACCCCCAAATACTTTGAGAGTATTCGTATTATTATTAATAATAGTGGAGCTTGTTTGTTGAATTATATGTTCATTGTTTTATTGTTTTATTGATAATTCTTCTTAATATTAAAGATTAGATTCCGCATAATCTTTAATACATTCAAACAAAGCTTTTATCCATACCATCTTCTAAACAATACATCTCCAATAACAAAGCTTACTCTTACTATATTGTGTATAGATTTATCTCAAGTATCAACTAACTTACACCACAGCTTACCAGAAGGATTCGCATCATTAATTAAAAGTAGGATCCGCAGCATATGTGGTATTAGAGCTTGATTGAGAACTTTTGTATAAGAATAAACTTGTTTATGCTAAAAGATATGGAACCAAGATTCCTGCACAAAGGTGGTCGCAATCCAAATTTCCCCATATGCATGCTCAAACCTGGTAAGTATGAGATCTAGAGGATGAGGATTGAACAATATATCCAGATGATAGACTATGCACTGTGGGAAGTCATAGAGAATGGTCCAACCTTGCTAAAAACACAAATAGTAGAAGGTGTCATGATAGTGATGCCTATTACATCTGCTGAAGAAAAGGCTTAGAGAAGATTAGAGGTGAAAGCTAGAAGTACTTTAACGATGGGCATTCCCAATGAACATCAGTTAAAGTTTAACTCTATTAAGGATGCTAAGAAGTTGTTGGAATCTGTTAAAAAGAGATTTAGTGGGAATGCAGCTACAAAGAAGACTCAAAGGAATCTCTTAAAGCAGCAATATGAAAACTTCACTTCTCCAAGCTCAGAGATGCTTGATTAAACTTTTGATATGCTTCAAAAGCTTGCGAGTCAGTTGGAGCTTTTGGATAAAAAGCTTTCACAAGAAGATGTTAATCAAAAGTTATTAAGAAGTTTGTCACCTGAGTGGAACACACATGCTGTTGTATGGAGGAATACAGCTAATCTGGATACAATGAGCATGGATGATCTCTACAACAACCTCAAGGTGTATAAACCAGAAGTTAAAGGGATGTCTAGCTCAAATTCAAGCACACAGAACATGGCTTTTGTGTCCTCTTCAAATAACAACACTAGCAACACTAATGAACAAAGTGGAGTGCTACAACTGCCACAAGAGGAGACATTTTGCTAGGGAGTATAGAGCTCCAAGAAATCAAGACAACAAGAACAAGGAAAGCTCAATAAGGAGTGTGCCCGTGGAAACATTTACTTCCACATCTTTGGTGTTATGTGATGGTCTTGGTGGATATGCCTAGAGTGATCAGGCAGAGGAAGGGCCTAATTATGCACTCATGGCTTTCTCATCTTCAAGTCCTGACTCAGAGGTATGCAATTATTCTATTTGCTCAAAATCTTGTTTAAAAACTATTAAATCTCTTAAATCTCAAAATGATCAACTATTAAAAGATTTAAAGAAATTTGAGTTAATGGTTCTAAGTTATAAGACAGGTTTAGAGTTAGTGGAAGAAAAACTTGAAGTTTATAAAGCAAATAAGTCTATTTATTTACAAGATATTAAGGGCTTAAAATTTGAAATTCACATAGGAGAAATAACTATTGGAGAGCTTAGGAAAAAACTTGACATAGTTTAAAAAGAAAAAGATGGCATTCAACTTAATGTAAATAAATTTGAACATGCATCTAAAAGTTTAAACAAGCTTATAGAGTGTCAAATAGTTGACAATTACAAGAAAGGTTTAGGCTGTGAAAATTATAATGTAGTTCCACCTCCTTACATAGGAAATTTCATGCCTCCAACACCTAACTTGTCTTTTATTGGTTTAGATGAGTTTGTTAATAAGCATGTATTTGAGAATTGTAAAGCTATGTCTAGTGAAGAAGAGCCAAAGGTAGTTAGAAAGAATGATGATGCCCTATGTATTGAAGAATGGGTGTCAGATGATGAGGGATTGATGAGGAAAGAGGATGTGTCTCATTCCTAAAACTAAAAGGAAAAAACAGTGGTTTGGCCTAGTATCATTAAGAAAGATTTTGTCAGATCTAAACAACAAGAAAAAACTGCTAGGAAAATTGTTAAACAAGTTGAGCAACATAGACAAAACACTCACAGTCCAAGAGGCAATCAAAGAAATTGGAATAATAGGATGTCTCAAAAACTAGGAAGAAAATTTAAGATGTTAACTTAAGCATGTTATGTGTTTGTGGGAAGCTTTGATCATTTGCATGTTGATTGAAATTACCATCACTAACAGTTTCAAAATCAAAGGATGGTAAAACCTGTTTGGAACAATGCCTAAAGGGTGAATCATCAAAACTTTACTAAATTGACTCAATCCCCCTGTTGCTAAAAAAGATCTTGGTTCCAAGAGCAGTATAATAAAGTTGGTTTAGTATCAAGTAATTGCTGTAGACAAATATTTCAAAAACAGCAGTATTGATTAATACTTCAAAGGATGGTAAAACCTATTTGGAACAATGCTCAAAGGGTGAATCATTAAAACTTTGCTAAAAAGACTCACCTCTGTGCTAAAAAGAACATAGTTCCAAGAGCAGTACTAATGAAGTCTGGCTTAGTATCAGTTAATACTGCTAGACAAGTTAATATTGCTCACTAAAAAACAACAGTAAATGCTGCTAGTCTAATGTTATATCTTTCTAAAATAGCAAATTCATCTGTCAAGAGGCCCATTCATAAGAACACAACATTCAAAAACAGTAATATTAATTAAAGGGTTAATACTGTTAAGGGAAATAATTTTAATATTGCTAGGCTAAAAGCAATAGTTAGCTTGTTGGGTTTGGAAACCAAATCATAAAGTTTTAGACCATGTTTCTAAACACAACAGTGCATCAATCACCCTGAAAAAGTTTGATTATGTTGATGCACAAGGAAGATCCAAATTAGTGATAGCTTGGGTCCCCAAAAGAAACTGATTTTCTTACCTAATGTGCAGGGCAATCCATAAATGGATTTACAGGATCAAGGAGTAATTGATAATGGATGCTCAAGGCATATGACAGGGAACATGTCCTATCTTACAGACTATGAAGAGATAGATAGAGGATATGTTGCTTTTGAAAATATGTATTTTGTGAGAGAGTTAAAGTTTAATCTCTTTAGTGTCTCACAAATGTGTGATAAAAAGAATAGTGTTCTTTTTAATGACACTGAATGTATTGTTTTATCTCCAAACTTTAAGTTAATTGATGAAAGTCAAGTTTTACTTAGAGTTCCTAGAAAGAACAGTATGTATAGTGTTGATTTAAAGAACATAGTTCCTAAAGAAGGTTTAACTTGCTTTTTTGCAAAAGCCACATCTGATGAATCAAAACTTTGGCATAGAAGGCTAAGTCACTTAAATTTTAAAACTATGAATAAATTGGTTAAGGGAAATCTTGTAAGAGGTTTACCTTCCAAACTTTTTGAAAATGATCAAACCTATGTTGCTTGTCAAAAGGGAAAGCGGCACAGAGCCTCTTGTAAGTCCAAAACAAAGAACTTAATCAGTCTTCCTTTACATTTGTTGCATATAGACTTGTTTTGTCTAACATTTGTAAAAAGCCTTATCAAGAAAATGTATTGCCTGGTTGTCACATATGATTACAATAGGTTTACATGGGTTTTCTTTCTAGCTACTAAGGATGAGACTAATGGCATTCTTAACTCCTTTATAACTGGGATAGAAAATCTAGTAGATCATAAGGTTAAGATGATTAGATGTGATAATGGAAGTGAGTTCAAAAACAGAGAAATGAATCAATTTTGTGAGATGAACGGTATTTTGAGACAATTTAGTATAGCTAGAACTCCTCAACAAAATGGAGTTGCTGAGAGGAGGAATAGGACACTAATTGAGGCTGCTAAGACTATGCTAGCTGATTTTAAGTTGCCAACTACTTTTTGGGCAGAAGCAGTTAATACTGCTTGCTATGTGTAAAATAGAGTGTTAGTAATTAAGCCTCATAACAAGACTCCATATGAACTTTTTTATGGTAGAACACCAACTTTAAGTTTTATGAGACCATTTGGATGTCCTATTACCATTCTCAATACCATAGATCACTTAGGAAAATTTGATGGTAAGGCTGATGAAGATTTCTTTGTTGGATACTCTCTGAATAGTAAAGCCTTTAGAGTATTCAATAGTAGAACAAGGATAGTGGAAGAAAACTTACATATTAGGTTTAGTGAGAGTCCACCTAATATTGTAGGTAGTAGACCAAATTGGCTATTTAATATTGATGCACTAACAAGAACAATGAATTATGAGCCAATTGTTGCAGGTACACAGTCTAATGGTTTTATAGGTATAAAAGTAAGTGATAATGCAAGTCAATCTAGAAAGGAGACAGAACCTATCAAAATTACATTTTGCTACCATTATAGACTGCTGATCCAGCATTTTCCTAAGATCCAAAGAGTTCTCATGATGATGGATCTAAACCTTCAAGTAATGATGGAAAGAAGATTAATAAAGATCCAAGAAAAGAAAGTGAATTTAATAATCAAGAGAATGAAGATAATGTTAACAGCACTAACAATGTTAATGTTGCTAGCACAAATGAAGTTAATGCTGTTGGTGGAAAAACAAGCATTGAACTTCCATTTGATCCAAATATGCCTGCTTTAGAAGATGATGGCATATTTGACTTTCATTGTGATTATGAAGATGATGGTGCAATGGCTGACATGAACAATTTGGATACAACAATCCAAGTCAGTCATATTCTAACTATAAGAATTCATAAAGATCATCCTCTTGATCAAGTGATTGGAGATTTGCATTCAGCTACACAAATAAGAAAGATGTTAAAGAATTTAGAGGAACATGGGTTTGTTAGTATTATTCAACAAAGAACAAACCATAAAGACCTTCAAAACTACTTATTTGCCTGCTTTTTATCATAGAAAGAACCTAAAAAGGTAATTCATGTATTGAAGGATCCATGTTGGATAAAGGCTATACATGAAGAGCTTCTACAATTCAAGTTATAAAAAGTTTGGACTTTAGTTGATTTACCAAATGGAAAAAGGGCTATAGGCTCTAAATGGGTTTTCAGGAATAAAAAGGATAAAAGGGGAATTGTGATAAGAAATAAAGAAAGACTGGTTGCCCAAGGGTACACATAAGAAAAAGGGATTGACTATGATGAAGTCTTTGCCCCTGTTGCAAGAATTGAAGCAATTAGGCTATTTTTAGCTTATGCTTCATTTAAAGATTTTGTGGTGTATCAAATGGATGTTAAAAGTGCTTTTCTCTATGGGGAGATTAAAGAAGAGGTATATGTATGTCAACCTCTAGGGTTTGAAGATCCAAACTTTCCTGATAAAGTATACAAGGTTGAAAAAGCACTGTATGGACTACATCAAGCTCCTAAAGCTTGGTATGAAACCTTGTCAACATATCTGTTGGACAATGGGTTTCAAAGAGGAAAAATTGACAAGACCTTATTCATCAAAAGGTACAAAGGTGATATTTTCCTGGTCCAAGTTTATGTGGATGATATCATTTTTGGTTCAACAAAGAAGGAGCTATGCATTGCATTTAAGAAGTTGATACATAAGAAATTTCAAATGAGTTCTATGGGGGAACTTACAATCTTCATGGGATTACAAGTGCAGCAGAAGAAAGATGGCATATTTATAAGTCAAGATAAATATATAGATGAAATTTTAAAGAATTTTGGGTTTACAAAAGTCAAGACTGCAAGCACACCACTAGAAACTTAAAAGCCTCTGCTCAAGGATGAAAATGGTAAAGAAGTGGATGTTCATATGTATAGGTTAATGATTGGTTCATTAATAGATCTTACATCTTCAAGACCTGACATCATGTTTGCAGTGTGTGCATGTGCTAGATACCAAGTCAATCCAAAGGTTTCACATCTTTATACTATGAAAAGGATTTTTGGGTACTTAAAAGGTCAACTAAAATTGGGCCTTTGGTATCTAAAAGATTCTCTTTTTGATTTAGTAGCATACACTGATAGTGATTATGCTAGAGCAAGCTTGGATAAGAAGTCTACAACAGGAGGTTGTTAATTCCTTGGATGTAGATTAATATCATGGCCCTGCAAGAAACAGACAGTGGTTGCAAATTCTACAATAGAAGTTGAGTATGTGGCTGCTTCAAGTTGCTTTGGACAAGTACTTTGGATTCAGAATCAACTACTTGATTATGGGTACAATTTTATGCATACCAGGATCTTTATAGACAATAATAGTACTATTTGCATAATCAAAAATCCTGTTTTTCATTCAAAAACAAAGCATATAGAGATCAGACATCATTTTATTAGAGATTGCAATGAAAAGAAATTGATTCAAATGGTCAAAATCCATACTAACAAGAATATTGCAGATTTGCTTACAAAAGCTTTTGATGTAAGTAGATTTCAATATTTGATTATTAGTATTGAAATGATGAATCTTTAAAGTTTTTTTTTATCTCTTTATGTTTTTGTAGAGTTTTGTATAAATTAGTACTATTATTCATGTCATCAAAAGTTTCTGTTGTCAAGTATAATTAGTACTGCTAGTTATACTTAATACTGCTGAGTTTCTACTATTAGTTATACTTAATACTGCTAGGTATAATTAACAATGTGATAATTGTGAAAGTTGCTATGGCTTGTGTTTTCTTGGTTTTTGGACTAATATTTTGCAGGAAAAGCAAAGAAAAGTGTTAAATTGATGATGAAAAAGTTGTTAGAATGGAATTGGATTTAATGTTGGTGACTCAAAGTTAATGCTGCTAGGCATAACTTACTACTGCTAGTTCTAAGTTAATGCTGCTAGGCATACACTTACTACTGCTGAGTTACTACTGCTGGGTTAAAGTTACACCTGTTGAGGTATTTTCATAAATACTTCGATTAAGGGTTTCAATCAGTCATTTAATCGATTTCATACTTTCATAAACTCTCTAATCACAAACTCTAACTCAATTTTATCATCCTTCATCAAAACCCAACACAAATGACAACTCTAAGGTTTGCAGATACTCATAATTTGGTCGCATTTTTAGCTAAACCCGCAGAGAGTGATGGGTTTGAACAAATTGTGGATTTTTTGAATGCACACCCTATAAAGTATGCATTAACCGTTAATCCCACTATATATACTTCGTGTATCGAACAGTTCTGGTCTACTGCCGTGGCCAAAACTATTAATGGGGAAGTTCAGTAACATGCCCTAGTAGATGGAAAGAAGTTAATCATCACTGAATCAATTGATAGAAGAGATCTTCAACTAGAAGATGATGAAGGTATTGATTGTTTACCAAACTCTACCATTTTTTAAGAACTTACAAGGATGGGGTATGAGAAGATTTCACAAAAACTCACTTTTTATAAACCATTCTTTTCCCCGCAATAGAAACTTCTGATTCATACTATTCTACAATGTCTAAGCTCAAAGACTACTGCATGGAATAAGTTTAGTAGTACTATGGCATCTGCTATTATATGTTTAGCTACAAATTAGAAGTTTAACTTTTCAAAATACATTTTTGAAAGTATGGTTAAAAACGTGGATAATTTGTTTAGGAAATTTTTGATGTATCCAAGGTTTGTACAAGTGTTTGTGAATAAACAACTTGATGGGCTGCCAACTCACAAGAGAATTTATATTGCACCCTCTTACACTAAGAAGATATTTAGAAATATGAAGAGGGTAGGCAAGGGTTTTTCTGGTAGAGTAACACCTTTGTTTCTAACAATGCTGATACAAAACCAATCTGAATTGGGTGAAGGTTCAGCAATGCCCATTGATCCCCATCACACACCCACTATTTTACAACCATCATCTCAACCTAAAAAGATACAAAAACCTAGGAAGCCTAAGAGAAAGGACACTCAAGTACCTCAGCCTAGTGATCCTAGTGAAAATGTTGCAGATGAGGCTGTCTATAAGAAGTTGGGTGACAGTTTGGTGAGGGCTGCCACTACTGCTTCTAGCTTAGAAGCAGAGCTAGATAGTGGTAACATAACTAAGACCCGATCTAAGGCAACACCTAATGAATCTAGTTCTCTAGGAACTACTTCAGGTGGTGGTCCCGGGTACCAAGAAACCATAGGGGATACTATTGCTCAAACTAGGTTTGAGAATGTATCTAAACATTCCAATGATTCATTGCTTGTAAGAAGTAACACACTTTGAAGTGATGAGGATAGACTTAAACTTGATGAATTGATGGAATTATGTACCACTTTGCAAACCAGAGTTCTTGATTTGGAAAAGACAAAGACCACTCAAGGTAATGAAATTGCTAGCTTAAAAAGGAGGGTCAAGAAGCTTGAAAAGAAAAGAAGTTCAAGAACTCACAAGTTGAAGAGGTTATATAAAGTTGGTTTGATAGCTAGGGTAGAATCCTCTAGAGATGAAGAAAGTTTGGGTGAGGATGCATCCAAACAGGGGAGGATTAATGCTATTAATCAGATGAAGACATTACCGTGGTTGATGTTCAAGATGATGCTGACAAAGAGATGTTTGATATGGATGCTTTAAATGGTGAGGAGGTGTTTGTTGCAGGGCAAAATGAAAATGTTGTTGAAGAAGTAGTTGATGCTGCTCAAGTTAGTACTGCTGCAACAACTGTTACAATAACTATTGAAGAACTTACTTTGGCTCAAGCACTTGAAGCATTAAAAACTTCAAAACCCAAGGTGAAATGGATTGTTTTTCAAGAGCCGGGTAAATCTACAACAACAACAACAATTTCTTCACAACAATCACAGGACAAGGGTAAAGGAATAATGATAGAAGAACCTGTGAAGCCTATGAAGAAGAAAGTTCAAATCATGCTTGATGAAGAAGTTGCTTTAAAGTTACAAGCTGAATTTGATGAAGAAGAAAGACTTGCAAGAGAGAAAGCTGAAAAAGAAAAAGAAGCCAATATTGCTTTGATTGAAGAATGGGATGATATTCAAGCAAAGATTGATGTTGATTATCAATTGGCTGAAAGATTGCAAGCACAAGAACAAGAAGAGTTGTCTGATGCAGAAAAGGCTACATTATTTCAACAACTCTTAGAGAAAAGAAGAAAGCATTTTGCAGCTAAAAGAGCAGAAGAGAAAAGAAACAAACCACCAACAAAAGCTCAACAGAGAAAGATAATGTGTACTTACCTAAAGAACATGGAAGGATACAAGCTCAAAGATTTGAATTTAAAAGATTTTGATTCTATCCAAGAAATGTTTGACAGAGCATTCAAAAGGGTAAACACATTTGGATACTTTAGAACAGAGTTGGTAGAGGGCAGAGAAAAGAGAGCAGGAGCTGAGCTAGCACAAGAAATTACAAAGAAGCAAAAGGTGGAAGATGACAAAGAGACAGCAAAGCTTAAACGGTGTTTGGAAATCACTCCAGTTAAAGAAGAGGTAATAATTGATGTTGTACCTTTGGCTGTTAAGTCTCCAAGTATTGTTGGCTGGAAGATTCATAAAGAAGGAAGAAAAATCTATTATCAAATAATAATGGAAGCTGTCATGACTCCTGTGGAGTACATTCCTTGAGGATGCAACATGTGCATATTTTCATTTGTTGGTAGAGAAGAAGTATCCTCTTATACCTTCTACCACTTTTAATGATGTTGGAAAATAAGCTTCAATTGATTTAAAGTGCAATGGCTTAATCAGCTTCTTAAATTATCATAAAACAGCCTAAGAAGTAAATAAGTGTTTAGAAAGGCATCCTCTGGTGTTGATGTGAAGCTTTAAATGAAGAAAACCTGATGATTTTAAAGAAGAATATCAAGTTTAGGGTGGATTGTTAGAGATTAAAAGTCTTTTTGTTGCTGTTAGAATTTACTGTTGCTTAGTTTATGTTAATACTAATCTTATGAAGTTAGTACTGCTAAGGACGACTTCAAAGAAAATCTGCTAAGTGTTTGAGTATGCTAGTGTTAAGTTTAGATAAAATAAAATAACGCTAGTGTAAAGTTGTATTGTTTGTTAGTAACTGATTACTTGATATTTATTAGTTATTTGTAGATACAGATTTATATACTTAGAAAGTATTGTAGCTGTGTAGAGACTCCTTGGTGTATATAAGGAGGTCCTTAGGGCATATAGATTGATATAACAATACGTTACTTAAAACCAAAAATCATTCTTTTTCTTAGCTTCAAGGTCTTTGGGAAAACCTTAATACTTTCGAGTGTATTCGTAATCCACTGTGACACTAGTTTCTGAGATATCAGCTTTTTCAGCAACCACACTTTGAGATTATCCTGCTTGACATTATATGATGTACCTACATTTAAATCAAAACTTTGTTCCTTCTGAACATTGATTGATATACCTGCACTTAAATCCAAAGTTTGTTTGCATTCATGAATTTTAGAGATATCTACATTGCAACCATGTGTGGGTTCACTGTCAACCTTACTTATACAAGAAGCGAGTATCTTTCCTGTAGGAACCCACTTAAGACTAACAGTTTTGAAAATTCTACCTGTGGGTTTCTACCTAAGATCTAATCTAAGAGATGTTTTCTCATACATAGCGGAAGTCTTATTATGAGAAAATCTATGTCATGTGAAGATCTGCCTTACAGGTTTCTGAGTATGACTTTTCTGATCTACGGGTTTGTTACTATTTCTAGTCTTGTTGGATTGAATCTTAGCATGAGAATTCACTTCTTTTAGGAATTTTGTTATACAAGCATCATGATTTGCATTAAAGACACACTTATGACATGTAGAACAAACAAAATGTTTGGAATCTGAGAAAGAATTGGAATTATTAGAGTGATTTGCTATGGGAACAGCCGTTATCGTAACACAAATACTCTTAGATACATGCAAACTCCTAATTGAGTGATTAGTGCTCCTAGGTTTTAGTTTGCTATCATCACTAATGCTTTGAAATCTAGCAGAAGGCATCACACTAGTTTTTGAGTTCCTATTTCTTTCTTATGTCTTTTTCCTAGCTTCATCTAGATAGTGATTATAAACCATGTCATTTGAACCAAATCTTGGTGTGTTCTTAGAACTATTCCTAGATGAGCTAGATGCAATCATATGAGTAGGTTTTACAAAAGCAGATTATTTTCCCTTAGGAAAATAATGTTGAGTGACTGGTTTTGACAAATCTTTTTCCACATCTACTTGGGAGGTAAACCGTGGTTTTGAAATTTTAGGTCTTTCATATTTAAACGCATTCGGTTGTCTAACAACTGATTGGTTTCTAAGTGGTTGTAAAACCGGTTTCCCCAAGACTGATGTTTTTGCAAACTTAGTATCTACACTATTTCCTTTTAAATTTCTTAATTCATTTTTCAAAGCAGCAATTGCAAAAACCTTTTCCTAAATCTGAGTTTTTAAATTAGCATTTTGAGTAATCAAAGAAGTTGTTTGTTCTATAGTCTTAGCTCTTGTTAGTTTAATAGAATCATACAAATCTTTGTAATGCTTTTTTAAAGTCTCATTTTCCTTATTAAAATGCTCATTATGTGTAAGTAATTTAGCCACACTATGTTCTAATTCGATGTTAATTGATTCAATTTCATCTATGTCACGTTTAATCTTGGCTTTATTACTTGTTTCATTCAAATTTTAACCATGTTGCCCTGATTTTAAAGCTTGATTTTGATATTTAAGTTTAAGAGCAATACACTGTGCTTCCATTCTTGAAAAAACTTTTTGAAATTGGGCAACGGTCTTTTTGAGACAAATATTTCCAGACTCGAGAGAATGGTTTGAAAATTTAGTTGTCTTGTTTCAAATGATGAATCAAGCATATGAGTTTTAACTTGACATTGTTCAGTATACTGGTCAACCCTACATTTAGTAATGATTTCAGGTTGCTCAGTGATAAGATCGTTTAAACCCATCTAGGATCATTTTACAAATAACATCATAAACATGCAGCGGAATATAAAGAACAATGATGTTATTAAACAAGGTTTTTTTCATTGAACGTTTCCCTATTACCCCAACTACAACTTGGGGCTACACCAACTAATTATGGTGTACTAACTAACTAACTAACTAACTCTAGTGTACACACACACCTTTACTATTCGACTCTCATCAGTCGATGTTTCTATGGATGGATTATCAAACTATTCACCCTACCT
>BQNB010163906.1:0-11909 GCA_026074375.1 Tanacetum coccineum
ACAAGGCTCCAAGACTCAAGACGTCACAAGAAGAATCCACAATTGAATGACCACGCCTTAGGGGGAGATGGTTAGCCATGTTTTTAGTAAACTGATGGTAATTATTATTCCCGAGCCTTGTATAAGTAAATCATAGTTTATAGGAATTTATTTAACCTAATTGGGCCTAATTGTCTGGCTTAAGCCCATTCCATTTAGGTCCGGCCTAAAGACAAAGCCCACAAGGCTTGTCCACCATTGTAACTATATAAAGCCCTCTCAAAGTATGGAGAGGGTGTTGCTTCTTATTTTTCTTTCAATAAGCTAGTAACCATTTTTCTTTGTTTTATTTCTCTCTCTAGTTCTTTCTCTCTCTAAAATATTTTTCTTATTTTGTGTTCATGGTGATGAAATGATACTTTTATCACTAAGGATGGTAAAGTCATAGGTAGAGGTATTAGGAAGAAAGGCTTATATGTGATGAAGTTAGGAAATAAGCCTAAAGATAAAATTGGTCTTGCAACGATTGATGAAAATTCCACTCTGTGGCATAGGAGATTAGGCCACGCTAATATGTGTCTCATTTAATCGTTAGCATCTAAGGAACTAGTTAGAAACCTACCTAAGTTTAAGTTTGATCAACATTTTTGTGATGCTTGCAAAATGGGAAAACAAGCTCACGCTAGTCACAAAGCTAAGAATATAGTCTCAACGACTAGATGCTTAGAACTTCTCCATATGGATCTCTTTGGTCCATCCGCCGTACGGAGTTACGGAGGAAACCGTTACACCTTAGTCATAGTAGATGACTACTCTAGGTATACTTGGACTAGATTCCTTAAGGATAAAACCGAAGCTTTCGATCAATTCGAAATATTTAGTAGGAAAATCCAAAACCAACTAGGTTGTTCTATAGTGTCAATAAGAACCGACCACGGTAGAGAATTTGATAATGAGGTGCAATTTGGAGAGTTTTGTAATGCCAATGGTATTACACATAACTTCTCGGCTCCACGCACTCCTCAATCAAATGGCGTGGTTGAAAGGAAAAATAGGACACTTCAAGAAATGAGTAGGACTATGTTGAATGAGCAATCGTTACCATAAAAGTTTTGGTGTAACGGCGTAGATACTTCAACATATATTCTCAACCGAATCCTAATTAGAGCCATCTTAGGAAAAACACCCTACGAACTTTTAAGAGGTAGGAAACCTACTTTAGATTATTTTAGAGTATTTGGAAGCAAGTGCTTCATTCTAAACCCCAAAGACTACCTCACCAAGTTTGACCCAAAGTCATACGAAGGTGTCTTCTTAGGTTACTCACAAAATAATAAAGCATACATCATCCTAAATAAACACACTAGGAAACTCGAAGAATCACTTAACGTGACATTCGATGAAACTCCTCCACCTTCTAAGACATCACCCTTGGTGGATGATGACTTAGATGAAGAAGAAGCAATTAAGGTTACCAAAAAGAAAAACCTAGAAAACGACATTGTGGATGAAACTTTAGAGATTGACGAGATAGTCAATATTAAGGAATCTAAGAACCATCCATTAGAGAATGTCACAGGAAACCTTAACCAAAGAACTCTTAGGTCACAAGCCCAAAACCAAAGTAACTTCTTTTGCTTTATTTCAACCATAGAACCTAAGAACGTAAATGACGCCTTAGCGGATGAAAGTTGGATAGTCGCCATGTAAGAAGAATTAAATCAATTCATTGCTAACGACATTTGGGAGTTAGTTCCACAACCTAGGAATATGACAATTATAGGAACTAAGTAGGTGGTTAGAAATAAGTTAGACGAGAATGTTGTTGTTTCTCAAAATAAGGCTAGGTTAGTTTCTCAAGGCTACAATCAATAAGAGGGCATCGATTATGATGAAACTTATGTCCCAGTTGCTAGACTTGAGTCTATTAGGATATTATTAGCCTATGCTTGTGCCTTAGATTTTAAACTATTCCAAATGGATGTAAAAAGTGCATTCCTAAATGGTTTTAGCAATGAGAAGGTATACGTGGCACAACCTCTGAGATTCATTGATTTTGAAATATCGGATCATGTTTATAAACTAAAGAAAGCTTTATATGGTCTCAAACAAGCACCCAAAGCTTGGTATGATAGATTAAAAGCTTTCCTTATTAAACATGAATATAAAATGGGAATGGTAGATAACACTCTTTTTACTAAGAAGAAAAGTTCAAACCTCATCATCGTTTAAATATATGTCGATGATATCATATTCGGTTCGACTTGTCAAGAAATATGTGATGAATTTACCAAAATCATGCATGGCGAGTTCGAGATGATTATGATGGGAGAACTTAACTTCTTCCTTGGATTACAAATAAAATAAATGGAAGATGGAATCTTCTTTAATCAATCTAAATATATTAAAGAAATGCTTAAGAAATTTGGCTTAAAAGAATCTAAACCAACAAGTAGGCCCGATATCATGTTTAGTGTCTACCTTTGTGCCCGCTTCCAAGAGGATCCCAAAACCTCTCATCTAGAAGCGGTTAAGCGTATCTTCCGATACATTAAAGGCACTACGCACTTAGGATTATGGTATCCTAATGGGACCAGCATAAAAACCTTAGTATATGACTACTCTGATCATGCGGGAGATTATGTGGATCGAAAGAGCACTAGCGGTATTTGTACGTTCATGGAATGTTGTTTAACATCTTGGTTCTCAAAGAAACAAACCTCTCTCGCTATATCCACTACCGAAGCCGAATACGTAAGCGCCAGAAAGGCATGTCAACAAGCACTATGGATGAAACAATCTCTTATCGACTATGACTTTCGACTCGACGACGTCCCGAACATGTGCGAAAATAAAGGCACAATTGACCTTAGCAAAAACCCGGTGCAACATTCTCGAACCAAACACATCGAAATTCATCACCACTTTCTTTGTGATAATGTCCAGAAAGGACATATCTCAATCGAAAAAGTACCGTCTTTCGACAACATCGCCGACATTCTTACGAAACCCCTTAAACCTGAATCGTTTAACCATCTACGTCTTGGTTTAGGAATGATGGAACACATTCCATAAATCACATTAGTCCACTTCTCCTTCTTCTGTCTCAATTCTAGTCCATGTTCTATTCCGTGTCATGATAACTTAAATACTTCATCCGAAGTACCTTAAGCATTTTTTATTCGCGAAATGCAAATTAAAATGTCACTCATCTTTATAAAATTTTAGTCAAAAACAAAGTCCAAAACCCATTACTGAGGGCAGCCCTCGTACCATAGGCGGTCCCCCAATATATTTGGGATCGCTAGACAATATGGGACCGCCATTAGCAAACTTTGAATTTTTACACTTAGTCAAAAAATTTACACTCAGTCAAAATTTTCAATTCATAAAACCAAACAACCCCTTCTTCTCTACAGCGACGAAAACAACTAAAACTATCCAAAAACTCAAAATCAGCCATTAAAACACTAATTGAAGAGAAAATCAACTCCTACAATCATTCATAACATCTTCAACATCATCAATTGTAAGTCATTTCATCTATTTTCTTTCAATTTGAGTTTAGTGTTCATGATGAACACTAAAATTAAAATTGAGGAATTTTCATTTTTCTTTCAATATTGTAAAATTAAGACTACTAAGATACAATGTATAACTAATATGCTTCCCATAGACATAGGATTTTCATACATTAGTGAGTTTGTTGAAAAATTGATTTTGAACCAAAACCCTAATTTTATTTTTAAATCACTCACATTAGGAACATAATAAAATTGTTGTTATGCATTGTTACTACAACTTAAAAACGTTTTCAAACAAATGCATAATGATCTCATGAATAAATTTCAAGATACATAATTAATGTGTATTTTTCGACTTATTTGGATGAGCAAAATTAAATTAAAGAGCGTTTGGATTAACTCTTAGGAATATAGGCACACACTAGACACATGACTAAAAGAGATACTGAAAAACATGAATGATACACACTAAAATAGTCTTGTTGATGATAGGTAAATGGAAATGTCTTGAGACAAATACAAATGCTTAGAAATTCACATTTCCTCAACTCCAAATAAATCCTACTCTCCTAACCATTCCAAATCTTCTCAAAAAACACCATATCTACAAATACCTTGTCGAACTATTCATGAAGGAAGAATCATTGATAAAACATTTGATCCTGATGGTATCTTAGAAAAGAACCTAAATAAAATTAGATTTCAAACCCTCCTTCATCTAAAAGGAAATTTATATCCAAAATTCATATACGAATTCTATCAAACATTTGAGCTAACTCTTGTAAATAATCTTTAGATTATATTGTTTAAAATAAATGGCAAACGAGTCGGTGCTCTATTTCGGGATTTTAGGACAATACTTAATATTCTGTTTGAAGGACAATGCTTTTATAACAATGAATGGTACCTAAAATCTATCAACAAACACAACACCACTCCATCAAAAGATCCTCTCTATACCAAACTAACCCATCTAACTTCAATCATATACAATATAACTAAGAAACGCCTTCATGATTTCAAGTTTACTTTGGAGGATCCTTGCAATCTCTTCGTCGAAGAGATTTGTCCTTATCTCAAAACGGCACATTTCCTCATTCGTGAAAACATCATATGTACCGTTGATATTGACAAAAATCTTTTGTTGGCTTGTGAAGCCTATATGCTCTTTTGCATTGCTTCCTCTACCCCTTCAACATCAGTTATTTCATTCTAAATCGAATAAATGACTTCAAACATCGATCCAATGGCATCCTGCCATACGGACTCTTGTTGTCAAAATTTCTTGATAAATTAACTGAATGTTCTCCAAACAATCACAAATTCATCTCCTATCCAACAACAATGAACCTCTTACATGATTCTTCAACTAATGAAATTCAGGATGATGTTCGATGTACGCATCATAATCATCACACGTAAACTGTATGTAGCAACATAACACGATTGCTTGTTAGGAATAAACTAGATATTATTATGACTCATGTTAGTACGTGTATAACTTGTCTTAGTTATTATTTCATGCTTGCTATATGACACTTCCTAGAATTTTATGTCATTTATATGCTTTTACTTGACCATATTGCATGATTTATCTTTTCTTCTAGATAGAATATGTGATTCTTAAAGAAATGGAAATGCCACAATCATCCTTCCTACCTTCCTAAGTCATTCTAAAAAACAATTAACTTCTGGAAAAAATCGTAATCCTCTAGAGAACGGCCCCCAGAAATATAGGATGGCCCCCTAATATATATGGGATTGCCTAAGACTTATGGGACCGCCATCATGGGAACCATACAATTTTTCTGTCTTCTCTTTTTCTGCAACTTTGACCATATTCTTCTTAGGTCCAACCATTCTTTCTTTTCTAAACAAAACATTCCTTAGAATCTCCATTCCCCAATATCATGCCTTTCCTAAAATTCCTCTATATATGAACATCATTCTTCTTCATCTCAATCACATCTTAACTTCTAAATCTTTCACTTCTCTTCAAAATTTAATGTCATCCTCTAGCAAATCCCCTCGTAACTACTCACGAAAATACCAAAGGAGCATTCTCGAACCTTGGAGACAAAGTCATGATCTTCCTCCTTCACCACCTTCTCCTCCACTAACTAGGACTACTCCTACCTCTCCTATCTCAAATAACTCTCTCTTATACTCTTCACCTTAACAAAACTCAACTCAAAACCTAAATGAAATTCATCACCTATCAAATCTGCTTGACATAAATTTTCAACAAGCAATTGAAGCCACAAATCCTTCACCTCCTACCTCACCATATATTCCTCCACCTTCTTTAGATCAAGTAAACTTTTATTCGAAATTTTGTCATTGTTGCTTGGATACTCGAAATCTATTTGATACATTGAAAGATGACCTTAATTGTATCAAATCTCTCATCAGTGGTCATTCCACTCAGTTTCCATCCTCAATAACAACCTCCTCACCATAATTGAACAATCTCGAAAGCTCAAGTTCACCTAATAATAAATAACCCATCCTTTGATTATGGCATTTTCTACTCTTTAAGAATCAACTAGTATAGATCTATGCCTTATTATGTCTTTATGATTACCTATTTTATATTGCAATAATTCATACAAATTTTGTATGAATTTGTCTAAGCATGTATTAGCTCTAGTCTTATTTCATGTTGTATTAGTTGCACTTGCAATCGTATGAGTTTCTTGATTGTTGAATGAAACTCTCTTTTGGGTGACTTGAATCTAATGTGTTGCTTAAATGATATTTGTCTGGAACTTGTACATTTAACCTTGTTCTGTAGCTAACTATTTTTGTAAGATCGATCCCTTGGTGCCCCGAACGAAGGGGAGCATACATCAAGGGGGAGTCTTGATATCATCGATTTCTTTCTTCCTACAACTACTCGACGATCATCCTTTTTGAATTCGACAAAAAGGGGGAGAAATGGAACAAAACTCTTTAATAATTTTGTAACTTTTAATTTTATACAAAATGAGTTTATATTTTGTCATCATCAAAAAGAGGGAGATTGTTAATACAAATAATGTCTAAAAACGTTATTTATATTTTTCGACCTCTCAACATTTTGATAATAACAAAATGTAAAAACGTTTACGATAAAATTAAACGTTTACAAATTATTAATCGTAAAATTTCATTTCTAAGATTAGTAATCACTTAAGGTATGAACAAACAAATCATTATGCATGATTAGTGATCAAGAAAATATTTTTCTTAAACCTCACTTTTATTCCACAAAAGTATTTTCACAAAATTAATTATACAAAATATTTTCTAATTAAAAGAAATGTTTTATTAAAAACTTAAAATTTGAAATTCAAATTTCCCCCCCAAAACAAGTACAGCTAAGCCAGATAAACCTTCCCCACAAAAGGACAAAAATCAGAGCGTCAGTCTAGGGGCGACCCCCTTAGTGCCTAGGCGGCCCCCAGATATATCTGGGACCGCCGGGACCGCCCTCAGCTGACCGTTGGGGAATCCTGGCTATAAATACTGCACTCCCTCTTTCAGAAAATCAGACCTCTTAGCACGAATTTTCTCACACTTCTTTCTCTCTCTAAAAACCTTCTTTCTATCACTAAATATCTTGATCACTAACATCTCTTGATCTTGTTTCAAGTGATCTAATCTCTTCTTCTCATCTCATCCCTCTCATTCAAGTGCAAGAGAAGAACACTCGTATTCGCCAAGAAACGAAGTGTTAATTAGTGATCTTTCCTCCTTTCTTCTAAGTATCAAACCTCCATTGTAATTATCTTGTGTGTTTGTGTGATTCGGATATTGTATAAATCCGATAGTGTAGATCTAGTGATCGTGTAGATTGGTTCTAGCTAAGATTAGAACTCGACATTTAGCTTAGTGTCAGAAAATAACATAAGCGACGTGTAAACGGTTTTCTTCGCATCCAATAGGTGGTCCAGGTCGGTCATGGGCCGGTCAGTCCGCCATGAGTCACAAACACATGAGTGGTCCACGTGGTCTACGAGGGAAAATCCTAACCCAGGCAAGCCTGGGGTTTGAACACTCGACCTCATGGTTGTATAACTATAGCTCAGCTAGCTTACCGCTAGACTAGAGCCTAGTTATATTAACCATATAAGAAATTTAATATAGGACCCTTTATTGGCCCAGTTCAGGATTATTAAATAAGAAAGGCTCAAATAGCCTTGTATGGTCCAATAAGACATGGTTCACGGGCCAGATAAGGTACCAGACACCTAATATCAGTGATCTTTCCAATGGTGTAATCGGGAATATAACGACTTCGTTTGAACCTAATAAACGAGGAAAACGTCATCGCAAGGACACCTTAAAATTACCGCTTTTGCTTTGTTTTTACAATCCTTTGTACCTGTAAGCATAAAAACACAATACAAACACACTGCAAACATAATTTATCCATAATTTAGCGTTTTAGCGTCCGTTTATAGCATTTTCCCAGGGTAACAAATGATGTGTGCTTTTTAGCGCACACATCAAATCCTACCCACACTAAGCCATTGTTGACCCCATACGACAATGTTATATAATACTCCGAAAGAATACTAACCCCCCTTCAACCTCTATGACCCCATCACAATCAAACAGACATAAAAGTCATTCAAAGAAAATATATAATATATATTGTTCAAAAATCATTTAATTCGCAAGCGCCTCTGTTTTGACCACTTATTTAATACTAATAGATAAAAACTAAGATAAAAATTTATAAAAATTATTTAAAAGGCTTTAAAGAACGGGAGTTCGTCATCTTTGACTTTTCACAAACCCCAAACTAAGCTTAAAATGAAATCATAGTCAAATATAAGATTAGATGCTAACACTACTCATAAATGCTAATTGTGTAAGTATAAACTTAACTTTTCGCTCCCATTATTCCTAAATCCCTCTAAGGATTTTATTATTATTATTGGTGACAAATAAATTATGTCCTTATTATCATAAATTGCCCGGTTTAGACCATAATTAGTTTGAAATCCTTTCCTAAAGAGACGATATGGTAAGAATAAGGTCCACATTAAGGTTCTAATTTTGTATGATTTAGGGGTTATTCTTTTTATTTCATCCGAAACAACTCAACTACGAGTCCAGAGACGGAGGCTTTATTTAGATAACCCCGGAGTCGAATTGGCTTTATTATCATTATTAATATTATTATTATAGCAACATTATTAAACCTCCCCGGTCTTTTAAACAACTGCCACATTGGTATGCGAGCCGACCATGGTCCAGGAGTCTTATTTCGACAAGGGGATCCTCGACCTTTTTGAAGGCTGCAACATCAGGAGCGAACCGACCAGATGCAGTAACCTTTTATCACTCTCGGATTTATTATTCTTACTATGGGCCTTCTTTTGAAGAGTGCAACATCGGCAGCGAACCGACCAGAGACAGTAAACTTTTATCAGCCCATAGTTTTTATTATTATTACCCCCACGCTTTAAACGACTACCACATCGGTTGTGAGCCGGCAAGAGGTAGTGGTCTTATTTCGGATTTTGTTTATTACATAATATTATTATTATTATAGCCAAATTTCAAGTCCTGTGGTCTTTTAACAACCTAGACAACGGCAGCGAACCGTCCGAATCGATAGTCTATTTCCCTACACACTGACAAAACCTCGATGTGTACCTTAATTTCACCAGAAGGAATCTCTACGAAGTGATTTAAACTAAGAATCGTAAAAACCTAAAGTAACTTTATTTATTTAACAATTATATAATGTTTATTAAGCTGGTGGGAGAAAAAAGCCACAATTAACCTCTATGAGCTCTAAAGAGATCCAACTACTCCACGCTTAGCATCTAACTTATATTAAACTCTATTATTTTTCGTTCTTTGCAAAATTTTAAAGTTAAGCAAACGCTAAGTCTCGAAAGCTAAGGGGAAAGCTAGAGTGCATAACTCGATCAAGTCAAAAGCTACCTAATTCTACGGGCCTACTTATTTATATATTTTTATATTTTCATCATTTTTTAGCTACAAATAGAAAAATAAAAAATTTAATTTTTTAGCTAAAACGGGGTTGCAAGGGACACAACAGGCACATGCAAGATCATATTTCGATAGAAATCCCCCCACACTTAGAACCGAACATTGGCCTCAATGTTCAAAAATGTCGGGTGCCACCCCCACACTTAAGGACGAAAAAGGCAAATGTTAGTAATTCCAAGTGTGAAAGGGGAAACACAATATATATATACATGATCATGATTAAGGATTCCATATTAAGAAAAAGATTGAAGACCGGATGATTGAAAACAAGCACGGGTCTTCATGATCTTAAAGAATCCTGCAAAAACGGAACCACATACCAAAGAAAGAAGCACGCCCCCACACTTGAGCTATAAAATCACACACTCTCTCATTATTAAGAAAATAGAAAGAAGAAAAGACATGGGTTGCCTCCCGAAAAGCGCTTGTTTTTTGTGCGAGTCTCTAGCTTGACTCGCCCCCGGATTAGTTGTCCTTGGGGGGCTCTTGGAGATCCGGGACATCCATAGCTGGGATGTCCCCTCCAAAATATTTTTTGATCCGGTGCCCATTTACTTTGAAGTTAGGACTGTCGGGTTGAGATAACTCGACGATGCCATATGAAAATACTTCAGCAACCGTAAATGGTCCGGACCAGCGGGATTTTAATTTGCCCGAGAAAATCTTTAATCAGGAATTAAAAAGAAGAACACGATCTCCGATATGAAATTCTCAATTTTTAATCTTAGCATCGTGTATTTTTTTTGTCTTCTCTTTGTAGATTAAAGAGTTCTCGTAGGCTTGATCCCGAAGTTCATTTAATTCATTCATTTGAACTTTCTGGTGATCACCCGCTGTCTTAAGGTCAAAATTGCAATGTTTCAAGTCCCAATAGGCCATGTGTTCAAGTTCGATAGGAAGATGACAAGCCTTTTCGTACACTAGCTTATATAAAGTGCACCCAATAGATGTTTTAAAAGCGGTACGGAAGGCCCATAAAGCATCATCTAACTTGTCGAACCATGAAGCACGGTTTTCACCTACGGTCCTTTCCAAGATATGTTTCAAACCACAATTTGAAACCTCTACTTGTCCACTTATTTATGGATGATATGCGGTAGAAAGATGGTGAGTAACTCCACACTTAAGTGTGACCTTTGCAAATTGGTCATTGCAAAAGTGAGTATCACGATCACTAATAATAGCACGAGGAGTTCCAAATTGGGCAAAGAGAGATTTCAAAAATTTTACGACAACTCGGGCATCGTTAATGGGGAGCGATTTTGCTTCAACCCATTTAGACAAATAGTCAACGGCCATGAGAATGTACTTATTCCCTCTAGAAGACGGGAACGGGCCCATGAAATTAATGCCCCACACGTCAAAGATCTGGCATACTTGAATTGCATTTTGGGGCATTTCATCTTTTTGCGATATTTTGCCTTGACGTTGACAAGCATCACACCATATGACCTCATGGGCATCTCGGTAAATAGTCGGCCAATAAAATTCAGAATCAAAGAATTTTTTAGCGGTGTAGTTAGCACCATGATGTCCCCCGGTGGGTCTATTATGGTAAGCCGTGAGGATATCAACGGCTTCTTGGCCGTAAACACATTGTCTAATCACTTGATCCGCACCAATTCTAAACAAGTAGTGGTTGTCCCAAAAGTAATGCTTTACATCCTTAAAGAATTTTTTCTTTTGTTGGGACGATATCCCTTTCACAATAAAATTTCCCGTATGGTAGTTTGCAATGTCGGCAAACCATGGGGTACTAAAATCACCATGAAATGTAACTATACCAAGAGTCTCGAGAGGAAATGTTTCGGTAATTTCCTTGTTCTCGAGAACATCTTGGTAGGGATTTTCATGTCTTGATAAGTGGTCGGCCGCTAGATTCTTCGCTCCTTTTTTATCACGAATAATGACATCAAAATCTTGGAGTAGGAGAATCCACTAGAGCAATCTTGGCTTAGTATCGTGCTTGGAAAAAAGATATTTGAGAGCCGAGTGGTCCGTATACACTATGGTCTTCGACAAGACTAAATAAGGCCAGAATTTCTCAAAAGCATACACTACGGCTAATAATTATTTCTCCGTAGTAGTGTAATGTGCTTGAGCATCCGTCATGGTCTTACTAGCTTAGTGCATAGGCTGAAAATGTTTTGTCCTACGTTGCCCCAAGACTGCACCTACCGCGTAATCACTAGCATCACATATAATTTCAAATGCTTGGTCCCAATCGGGGGCAACTAAAATCAGAGCTTTGGTTAACTTCTTCTTAAGTATATTAAACGATTCAATACATTCTTTTGAGAAAATGAAAGGCGTATCTTTTTCAAGAAGATGGGTCATCGGCCGGGCAATTTTGGAAAAATCTTGAATAAATCGACGATAGAACCCAGCGTGACC
>BQNB010163907.1:0-14392 GCA_026074375.1 Tanacetum coccineum
GTGATAACCGACAATGAACTTTCTAATCCTAGAGATGATAACTTGATTGAAGAAAATGAGATTGTTCAAATCTTTGGGATAGACACTGATTTATTTCACTATGAGACACCTCTATGTGAAGCATTCAAGGAGTTCAATTACCTTTCTCAAATCGATGTCAATGTACTTATACCTGGATTTAAGGCTTATGAGGAATATAAAGATAATTGGATCTATGAGTGGAATGATGGAATACCATGGGTCAAGGAAAAGCTATGGATTGATGATGGAGTATATACTAAACCTTTCAATACTATTATTCATGAATGCAATAAACTTTGTTTCAAAAATAGGATTGCTAAATAGCCTACATGCAACTGGAAGGAAGATGGGTATTGCAACACAAGAGACTTACCTGGATTCATTCGATAAGGAAATTCAATTTGCTATGAAGAATATGAATGGTACACTATAATAGAAGATAGTGAATTAAAGGAAGAAGCTTTGAATAATAAAGCTATCTTGGAAGAATCAATGAATATAGAGGGAGAATCAAGTGACGACGCTTGGAGCCATTATTCACCCATTTCCCTTCTCGATCCTAAAATAAAAAATCAGCGAACACCTTGGTATTTCCTTAATCAAAGATTCACAAACCGATTCCTCACACATATCAACTAGATCAAGAGGCTCCTTAATATCCAACCATTCTAAGTCCTTTTCTTCCTTAATCACATCAAATTCTAATTCATTGATAATTGTTGGGCCATCTGATCCCTTTTGTGGTGTATCCTTTGGTTCTTCCTCCTTCTTTACTTCCATGATTATGTCATGATCATGAGGTTTATCCGGTTGCTTAGAATACATTGTGATAGTGTTGATCGAACCGTGGATTTGGGTTGAGCATTGAGGGTCTTCTATTGGGTAAGAATAAGCAGACAAAACTATAGAGGTAGAATTCACATTCAATTTCAGGTTTTAACCGTGTCGCTAAGAAGTGCTCCTGCTATTCGATCAGTGATGGCCTTTAAGACTGTGTCAATTTTGTTGGTCATCTCGCTTTGTTGTTGTTTGAAATCGGCTTTAAACTTGGACAATCTAGCATCTTGAGATGCCATGAAGTTAGACACCAATCCTTTGAGATTTGATTGATTGTTAAAACTTTGAGGATTGTTGTTAAAGGATCGGTTCGGGAACGAACTGATGCGTATTTTCTTATAATAGTATAACTTTACAAGTTTTAATATTAGAAAAGGAAACTCCGTTTTCACCATTACAAAACGCGACTAACGCGGTCAGAGATCCCCGATTGTGAGTAGTGTAGTTTTTGTAAATCTGAGGTCGTCCCAAGAGCTAAAAGGCGATTTCAAATCTGAGTTTAAGTTGGTTGTCACGTTTTAAAAGCTGTTTTGATGAAAAGAATAAAACTTAATTGAAATGAACTAGGTACGAAAGAAGAGAAGTAGATACGGTCCTAATTACTTATTAATTAACTTACTGATTCACTTATTCTACTTAATGTGAAAGCAAGGATAGAATGATCATATAATCCTCAATTATCTCGCAAATCGCATCCCTTATAGTGACAGGGATTTTTTTCCATTGGTCATGGTGAGCGAGAATCATATTTGGTATTCTTATGGTCAAAGTAATATAACCAAACAGATAACCATAATTAGCAAGAAGTAAATGAATCACAATGACAATTAATAAGATAAGCTTAGCCAAAAACAGTATTCATACAATCAATATTATCGTCAATTAATGATAGTAATGAAAACATGATAATCGAACCAAACTAGTATGATGATGGTGATCGGGACCAGATTCTTCCTTCTTGAAAGGCTGGAGAGTGCTGAAAAGTGACTTGAGGAGATGCCCCAGTCGTCCCCTCAGATGGGAGGGAGAAGGATGCTTCTAAAAGCTAAATTCGGCCTTTATTTATAGTCTTCGATTTGGTTACGACGTAACTAGTTTAGGTGTTATGTCGTAACCTCATACACGACATTCCATAAATAAACAATTGTTGCGGCGTAACTAGATATTGCGTTACGCCGTAGCCATCACATATTTCCATACGTACATGATCTTTATTTCATATTTGTGGATCTTCATGGTTACAGCGTAACCATAAGGAGTGTTACGTTGTAACTCTATCTTTGGTAAGATTTCCTTCCAAATACATGTTTACGGCGTAACTAGATATGGTGTTACGAAGTAACGTTGTCCTTGATCTTCGTACTTGCTTAATATATGTTACGGTGTAACCATTTTTGGTGTTATGCCGTAACATTCTTCAGATAATTACACTTTAAGCCTTTTTTCCCATGTTTCTTTTCATTTTCGGTGTTATGCCGTAACATTTTTTTGCATTTCACCTGAAACTACAAATGTAGAAATAATTCTTCGTTCTTCGAGTATAGTGAAATCATTTGCAGGCAATTTTAAATTTAAGGGGATATTTTGCCACTAAAAAGTATTAAATATATGATGTTATCACGAACGGTTTGGCTGAAACCATTTAGGTGGGTTTGAATTTTTTTTGAGAATTTAGGGTTGTCTCCACCTAAGGTTTGGGTAACTTTTCCATAACGGATTGTAAGTGTCACCAAGATTGTTTTGCTCGGGTTTGAAAGTGTACCACTTGCCTACCGCTTCGGCTGTAACGACCCACTCCGAAAAGGAGGCCGAAACGTCATAATCATGGTGTCATATCAAAGCATAATAAAGGCATAAAGTCATAAATGATAACATAGGACAAGGTGGAAAGCCGGAATCAAACATCGGCTCCCAATTATGAGATCAACATGAATAACGTAAAAGAAGTCTAAAGGACGAAACATGTGTCCAAGATAGTATAGCACATCAAAATGTCTGCGATAAAAAGAAAGGAAGCTAAATGGGTCACTTCCTAAGCACACACTCTCTCATGCCCAATCTCCCTCTAGATACCTGCCGTATAAGAAAGAGAAAGAAATACGGCTGAGCATAACGCTCAGTGAACGGATATAATAACAATGTAAGTAATAAGTATGAATCCTGGATAATAAGTATAAAGCAGCGGAAAGATCATGAGTGTCATGGGGAAACCTGGAGAATGCGTCATGAAGAATAGGAAATAAACATGTAAAGCATGGTAATACGAAGTAAAGATGTCATGAAATATCATGGATAGTATAAACATAAATAATAAGGAATGCCCACGAGCTCATATAATCATACATGTCATAATAATAATGTCGTGAATACATGCATATAATAGAGGGGCTGCCTCAACATGTAATAGAGGGGTGACCTCTTATAATAATATGGGTGGAGGGATCAGCTCCAATGTGATGGGATGTAGAGCACACACCAACCAATCACCATGAACGTGTAAACATGTAAACTAGGATGCACCCATACGCCCCTGAATAATAATGGCCAAACATGAAATATAATCTGGTAACATGAAAAGGGACGCCGCGTGAAATCACTCTCAACGCGAAAGAGTCGTGACACAGGTGCCTCATGTGTCACGGTCATGGTACCTCCATGACTAGGTGGTAAGTCATGTAAATCATGGTCATGCGTATATATAGCTCGGGCAATAGAATAAGTCAGTCATGGAAATCAACATGTAAGGAAATTCATGCCATAAAGACATTTAAATGGGGAAAGCATAGCAGTTCTGGGATGATGAATCATGAAAAGAAAGAATGGCCTTATCTGAAAAGGTCGGAATATCCGTAACTTTATGTCCAGCAAGTAAGTAACAGAAAGAGAAGGATAAGAAGATGGAAGCTTCTCTGCTTAATTGCGATCTCATGTTAAAGGGAATATATAAGTTAATTGTTCATGTTAAGGTACTTTTCCATTTTTTTTTTTTGTAACTTTCTATTTTTGTAACTTTCTATTTTTAGTAACTTTCTAATTTAGCTGATTCCTTGATTAGTACGTTCCTATGATTAAACATATTCCAAGATTAGTAAGTTTCCATGATTAGTATTCTTGTTATATTGGGTACTTCCAAAAAACTAGCCAGATTCTAATTATAGTAAGTTTCCAAAAATAGAAGTTTCCTGAATTAACTTCCATAATTGACTAACTTTCCTATTTATAAGTTTCCTTTATTATACTTCCAAAAATAATACTTTCTAAAAATAGAACTTTCAAAAAATGCAGGTTATCTATATATAGTATAGTTAAAGTTTCATAAATTGCATGTTTTCTATAAATAGCAGGTTTTATACATAGTAAGGTTTACAATAAATTATATCAAAATGACATTTTCTACCCCCAAACTTATTTTTCTCAGATCTTATAACAAATATATAACATGTTAAATCAGACCCCAAAGTTTCAGAAATTACAAATACACCCTTATACTTTTTAAACTCAAATCGTTGGTAACAAATAAGTTGCACAAACCCTAATAAATTTTCCCCAATTAATTACACAATTTTTATACATTAATATATGTATTGACCTGGGAATAATATAAAAACCTAACTAATTCGTTTCTTTCCTTTCCTTATTTTCGAAAATTGGCAAACAATGATAAATCTCCAATAATTATTCGAATTACTTCTAAATTTTTCCAACAATTTTTCTGAGTTATATGTGATATGAAAAACCTTAGAAAAATATAAAATCAATTTTACAAATAGTTTTTATGCCGATTTCAATACTAGCTAGAAATTAGGGTTTTGAAGTATGATTGATTTATAAAATCAAAATAAAATGAATGAACATTTTTCTTATGCATAGATCGAATTTATATGATGAAAAGTGAGTTGTAAAAATACCTTGGATGATCCTTAGGGATTTTATGAATTTATGAACCCGGTAGAGCTTTTCGAACCCAAATCAATATCAAACATCGACAAGCCAGCACACCAAGCTTCCCCACTAATTTTTCCCACATCCTTAAACCTTCAATAGTCTTATAAAATCGTGCAAGCCTGGGAATTCTTTTATGCCGCACTTAAATTTATTTAGGGGTTCGGTTTTTTTTGTTTTTATATGATTTTAGAAAATGAACATGTATAAAAGATATACATAAAAAGTTTGGCCGAGTCCCATGGGCTTTCAAATAGTATTAAATCAGATTTTATTATTTTCATAATTATTATGTATTTATCTATAATTATTTTATATTAATAATAATGCATAATTAATTTATTATACATAATTCGGCATATATACCTATATTTATAATTTTAATTAATTTCCTTGTATAACATAAAGTATTTTGATCTTACAAAAATTTCATAATTGCTATATATTGTATTTCATTAATTTCTATAATTAAAACTGTTAATTTTTTAAGCTTTTATAGATTCTCTGCATTAGGGGTTTTTTGGTAATTTAACACTTAATGGAAATTTTTAGGTTTTACAACTCTCTCCCCCCTAAAAGAAAAATTGTCTCGAATTAGATTAGAACATGATACGACTGAAAAGAACCTACCAGATCATGGAAGAAAATGAGGATAAGAAGTCCGTATAGACTCCTCGGTATCTCCCAGGAGTAAGCTTCCCGGCTCGGGTTCTGGGATGTTCCTCCAAAGGATTTTTGACAAAAAGGGTATCGTCTTGTTCTAATGACTCTGTCCTGCGGTCTAGAATAGGACTCAGGCTCTTCGTGTAGATAATCCTCAAGGATTCTTGATCGAAATATGGATTAGAGATTAACGTGAAGAGGATGATACTTGTAACCTCTAGTAATGATACATGAAACACATTGTGACATGAGATAGCTGAGGACTCATGGTAACGCAAACAGATAGGGAACCTCACCAACGCGTATCAAGAATCTCAGAACGCGTCCAATGAAAGAGGACTAAGCTTGCCTTGATACCAAATACGACTGACTCCACGTGTCGGTTTTACTTTAAGAAACATGGTTCCACCCTGGTGGAACTTACGCTTTGCGATGTCTGTCGCGTAACTCTTCTGGACGAGTCTGAGCTTCCTTAGCTTTTCCCTGGCGGACGGCGTCTTTTCATTAGTCTCCTCAATCTTCTCCGGACCCTCCAAGAATACGTTCACAACCTGATCCAACAAATAGGAGCAAGACATTTCTTCCATACTCACTTCTTGTATGTGAGCGCATTTAATGCTGCTTGCCAACTGTTATTGTAGGCAAACCTCAACTAGACATATTTCTGTCATCATTTGTATGCCCATTCCGAAAGCTCATGTTCGGAAATCAGCCTCTTACGGTTGGATTAGTACGATCACGACGGGAGTGCGGTCTAGATGTTGTTAGGGGAGGGTAGTTTAGTGTGAACGCGCGGTGAAGATTGAGGTCGAGGTTATTACAAGAGTGCATGTCAGATGAATGAAACGAGACGTGTTTAGTGGTTGATAGTGATGACCAAGTTGGGAGGGGGTCAGGGCGTGGATACGTGAGGTTCGAGCTTACTTTGGGAGTGGTGTGGTACATTTATGCTTATTTACTAACGGGCGTCAGGCGCTCGTTTTTTTCGAGTAGGATTGTAAATGGGCCGATGTTTTTGTATAGGCGATCATAAATATTCACTGATTGCTGCGGGAGCTTAATCCGGTTGGCCGGGGGATTTCACACGCAGGTTTCAATTTTCCATGGCAAGTGGGAGGACACAACGGAATTTTATGGCTTGAGAGTTAGGGGGATTAGTGAAATAGGGATAGGGGGGGAGCGGATTGAGGTTCAAAGAGAGGCTATGCGGAGTTTATAGGGGTATATTTAGGAATGTGAATATGAGAGAGGTATGTAATTACTGAAATATATATTGAAATGTCGGGGAGGAGGAGTGAGGTGGGGTATGCAGAGAAGGTCACGGAGTTACGAGGTGGTGGGTTGAGCTTTTGGAGTGTTACGCTGTTGATGGTGAAGATGGATGATTGGGATCAGGAAAGTTGGGGTGAAGTATATGAAGCGGGGTAGAACTGTTGGGTGGTAAAGGAATGTGTGCTTTTGGAATGAGGATATGCTTATGGGAGAGTGTTTTCGAGGGAGGGAGGGTGGTTTGTGGAGCGTTTTTGGGACATGTGGGGCAGACACAGGATGAAGGCAATGAGCTGTATGGTTATGTAGATTGCGTGGTTTGGTGGCATCTACATCTGTAGAATTGACCAGGATATAATCGCATGGACAAACCAGTTCATATGTTCGGACTTGTAGACTTAGAGATTAGTCAGTAATAGTTGTTGAGAGGAGGCATTAGGGTGGCAAGCTTTCATGTAACAGTTAGCAGGTATCTAGGATGCATGCATAATCTTTAGTGAATAGGTAAAAGTCGTGCGGTCGTCGGTTGGGGCGAGGGGATGTTGAAGGGTGGTCGAATAATTAAGGACAGAGGGGAGATGATTCAATGCTCGAGCTGAGTGGAAAATTTTTTGAGGACTCTTCATGAATCCGGTTTATAAATCCATAACATCGATTCGCCATAAAGATTGTGTCCCTCTAAATTTTGAGAGCGAAGACAACGGCTGCTAATTCCAGATCATGAGTAGGATAGTTCACCTCATAGGGCTTTAGCTGTCGTGAGGCATAGGCAATCACTTTCCCAGTGCTATGAGTACCACAGCCAAAGTCCTTCTTTTAGACAGCTTCACTGTTAATCTGGAATTCCACCTTGTACCAGATGGAAGCAAGTAAGATTAGGCGAGGCAAACAAACGTGCTTTAAGCTCTTCAAAGCTATTTTTCTCGGCTCTTCATTCATACAAACTTTCGCCTTTCGCATAAGCTTAGTTAAGGGTAAGGCTAATCGTGAGAAACCCTCTACGAATCTGCGGTAATAACCTGCTATCCAAGAAAATCCGTTACTTCGGTCACTGAGTCGGTCTTGGCCATTTGGTGTTAGACCTCAAACTTCGCCAGACTCCATAGTAATTCCTTTGCTAAAACAATGTGACCCAGAAATGCCACCCTTACTCAACCAAATTCGCACTTGGAAAACTTGGCATATAATTTTCCTTACCTGTCGTAAATCTGTATCTAGAACAGTGCGGAGATGCTCCTCGTGTTCCTCTTTAGACGTAGAGAAGACCAGAATGATCATCATATGACAAATAAGAAACTTGTCCAAGATTCATGATAAAACTCGGTTCATCAAGTGTCCAATAACATAAGCTGGGCATTCGTGAGATCCAAAGGATAACCCAAGGATTTCTATTGTCCATAACGTTGCGAAAAGCAGTATTGGCAATGTCCTGCTCTTTCACTCCGCAATTGATGGTAACCAGATCGTTAAATCATCCTTGGAAAAATGTTTAGCGCCCTGAAGATGATCAATTAAATAATCGATCGGAAGGGGATAACGTTAGAATGGTGATTTGTTATTCACGGTAGTCGATTTACATATCTCATGCTAACCGTCTTCTTCCTTGACAAACAGAACCGGTGCACCCTCGTGGCGATTACACTCGGGCGAATAAAACCTCCTCCAACAATTCCTGTTACTGATCCTGTAACTCTTTTAACTCCCCTAATCGGGCCTTGCGTTAGGAGTTTTGAGATAGGCTCAGCTCCGGGATAAGCTCAATGTTAATTCAACATGCGAATAGGAGGTTATTCCTGAAGTTGCTTCCGGAAATAGTCCTGAAATTCGGAATACAACTCGGCTGATCATGAATAGAAGAAACGTCAGAAGTCGTGTCATGAATGGTAGCCAGAAAACTTCACAGCCTTCGTGCGATAGTAGGTACGTGCTTTTAAGCGGAATGATCTCATAGATTTTTCCGGTAAGGAACCCATGATAATATTCAGGGCATGACTATCGCGAATTATAACACGAGGGAATGACAGTCAATCATAGCACGGTTTTTTGTGCTGATAACCAGTCATATACCCAGAATTATGGTCAAATTCACACATATCCAAGGGAAGTGGCATAACTGAACGAATCTTGTCCATCAACTGTAGGGAAGATCTCTATCTTCATGGGTAATACGTGCGGAGTCCTTTTCATGGGCTGGATCTATACATAATACGATGATAAAGTAATATAGGTGTCATAGGTATAAAACATGAGGCAAATCTTGGTTAGTAGATCACAGAATGTGTCGCACGTATCAAATAAAACAAACATTGCACCGTTCCTCAGAATATAAATAAATGCACCAGTGATGGTACTGTAAGTGTTGGCGGCCTGATCCTGAGTAGTGCAAGACACTGACTGATGCATCTGGACTTTCTTGTAGCATGATACAGACGAACTAGCACCAATTGTTCTTCTTGCAGGTCCTGCTGAAGATGACCAAGCCTGGCCACATTTGAAGCAAGTATCCAGCAGCACTACGCACTCTCCTGGGTGTCTACGTCAAACTTGTGTTGCAAAACGTGTTGAGTTCAAAACCCTCAGAGGGTACCTGGACTCGCTGGGAACCTGATTCAATGACTAGGTCGTGAGACATGAACTTTGAGGACATATAGAGATAAATTTTTTTATTTCAAATGATTTTACCCGAACGTTGGTAGATCGGTTCTGGGATTGCTGGACCTCTGTTTCTTGGTCCGCGGCCAGCACCAGAATTCCTGTTACCATGACGTGATGTTAGATTCATATCATATAACAGCTAAAGACGATAACGATTAAGATTTGACCTGTTGTTGTCACGAGAGTAGTTGTTGTTATTGTTGTTACGGTAGTTTCCCTACGGGGAGCTCAATGGTGTTCCTATAGCCCTTATGGCTAGGTCTGGAGTAATCTCCAAGAGTACGGATAGGATTTTTGTCTCCCGTGGAGGTCAACGAAAATGATTTACGAAACAAATAACACAAAGAAAAGATAGACTACAAGAAAGCTAATATACTGAAAATAAAGATCTCACTTGATAGGAATCAAGCGAGTAGACCTAAGTTAAACAATGGTCGGAACCTAACTATTCCCCTACAGCGGCGCCCAAAACTTGATGCGATTGTCATTAAGACTTCAACAAGAAGTTTTACAACTACTTAGGCAGTGTACCTAATCGTTGTAGTGTAGTATAGGCAAGACTCGGGGGTTGTTATCGTTCTCTAGGGGAATAGGTTAGGAAGGCTCGATCAAGATCTAACAGAGGTCTATGGGGTTGAGAGAAGATTCTTTTTGTATTTTTATTTTATAGGAAGCACTAAAAAGCATTGGTTTGAAAGGTTGGTTTGTTTAGCTAATTAAACAAAATATAATATAATCTACTGGTGATAACTTTATGATAAAAAAATGTATTTACTTAATCATGTACTACTCC
The DNA here is from genome assembly GCA_026074375.1 of Tanacetum coccineum. NCBI lineage: Eukaryota > Viridiplantae > Streptophyta > Magnoliopsida > Asterales > Asteraceae > Tanacetum > Tanacetum coccineum. Next base: position 10,181 of record BQNB010163907.1, read on the forward strand.
TTAGATTGCTTCTCCTATTCCTGTTGCTTTGTCACACTTGTGATGATCTGTGTAAGTATTTCCTAACTCATGAACGAATTACACGAACCTGCCGTCTATTTAATATTCCGTTAAGGCAACGCACAAGTAAGGTAGTATGAAGACTATTACAAGGCCCCTAAGAGTATATTAAATGCAATTGAAATATCTTAAGAGGGATCAACCATATTAGCGGTAAGGTAGTATGAAGACTGTTACCGATGGTATCCTTTCCACACACTCACGTTTCCCTAGACGTCTATGCCAATTGAATATCTTATGGCTAGTTTTCTAAAGCCTAATGAGCACATCCATTACAAGAATCAACATTAAAAGGATCTACAATCTAATTTTCATACAATCATAAGTAAATACAAGGGAGAGTTTAGCCTAGAATGTTATAAAGAAAGCAAGAACATAAATCAATCAAACAACACATAGACATATTGAATGATTAAAGATAAACAATATTACTTGATTAAAACATGGATTAAGGTCAGTTACAATAAGGTTTTGAGGCCCTAAAGATGGCCTAAAAGTTGCTAGAATGAGTAGGGTTCGTCTCCCAAAAGTTATACAAAGTTACACACTGAAAACCCTAAAATCAGTTTTGTATTTATAGGAAAAGCGTCGTGACGGCATCGCTTTGAAGCCATGACGCCGTCGCCACGTCGATGGTTCTAGAGCCACTTTAATGCGGCTACGCTCTAAAACCGTCACAAAATCCTCGATGCCGTCACTTTGAAAATCACGACTCCGCTGCTTTATACTAGCGACGCCGTCTCCACGCTCTGTATGCGTGGTTCTTCAAGATACTTGGTGTAAAGCCGTAGTCTTGTCCGTTTCTTCTCCAATTGAGCCTAAGTCATGTGTATTTCCTCTAAATGCCATCCAAGTGCTAAAAACCTGAAAACAAACGATTAAGCATAGTGTATAAAATGACACATCATCAATCATCTCATAACAAACATTCTAATTTAAGTTGTCATTATTATTTTTGAGTTGTTATTAAGACTTTTATAATGTTTTTAATACATAAGAATCGACGTGAGATGATGTATCCAAAATCATTAAAACTTTGTTTTTTGAAAAACTCCCCCTCAAAAAATTGACTCATTTATAAAAAAAATGAAACCATTTGATAAAAAAATGATTGTCTTTGAAAACTTTATAAGGGATGGAGTGATGAACACACAATTTTGAAAGATTTTGAATTGTCATTGAAAATTCTTCAAAAATTGTGTTCAACTTTTGAAAAACCACATGTTAGAAGACTTCTCTTCTAACGCTAAAGATAAATGCACTTATCCGTACACTGTCCTTTTCTTGAGCATAAAACTTTGAATGTCTTGTATAACATGCTCAAGACCAAGAAATTTGATTTTCTCATTGTTAGGATAAGTTATCTTTATAGATAAACTTTCCTTTATTTGAAGTCCGAGTTATGTACTAATTTGCACATAAGCCGTCAAGAAAATTAGAAATGACATGTTTAAAACTTTTGAACTCTTGCTCGAACTTCATTTACATACCCGTAATAATATTAATCGTCATTTCTAGTTACATAAATGTTATTGATTCCAAGAGACATGTCGAGAAGATTCTTTTTAGAATTTTTGATTTTCTGATTTTGTATTTGCTTTTTGAAATTATATATATTTATATTTGGTTTTATAGGTTTTAAAATTTTGTATTTTCTTTTTTAAATATTTACATGGCGATGTTTGATGAAATATCAAGCAGTCTCACTTGCCAGAACCTCCAGTTCTGCTAGAGTCAAACATCTCATATCAATCCGTCTGACAAGATGCTTAAACTGATCTTGAGGAAGGGCTTTCGTAAACATATCAGCTAATTGGTATTTAGTTCTAACAAAATACAATTCAATTATACCATGTTCAACCTGTTCCTTGATAAAGTGGTATCGAGTATGGATGTGCTTGGTACGGGAGTGCTACACGGGGTTGCATGAGATTGCTATGGCTGACTGAGAGTCACAGTACAACGGTATTTTGTTGTTATCAAAGTCATAATCCTTAAGCTGTGTCCTCATCCACATTACTTGAGCACAACTTACAGATAACGCCATGTACTATGCTTCTGCTGACGACATTGCAGTGCAGTCCTGCTTCTTTGACATCCAGCTGACTAACTTATCACCTAGGAACTGTATTCCGCCAAAAGTTCTTTTGCGAGTATCAACGCATCCGACATGATCAGCATCTGAAAATGCGGTTATTTTAAAGCCAGAATCCTTTGGATAATAGAGTCCCATATTTATGGTACCCTTTAAGTATCTAAAGATTCTTTTAACCTCTTTGAGGTGCTTTTCTGTTGGTCTTGCTTGATAACGTGCACAGTAACATACTGCTTGCACTAAGTTTGGTCTACTAGAGGTCAGATACATGAGTGACCTGATCATACTACGGTATTTTATTTGGTCAACAGGTTTTCCACTCAAGTCTGCATCCAGTTTTGGTTTAGTAGCCAATGGTGTACCAAGGCTTTCACATCTTTCCATACCATGCATATTTGAGTATTTCTAAAGCGTACTTGGTCTGGTTGATAAAGATACCTCATGGGGGATTGGTGGATCTGAAGTCCTAAAAAGAATTTCATTTCCCCCATTAAGGATATCTCAAATCTACTGTGCATTCGTTTTTCAAACTTTTTAGAATATTTAGGGTTTGTAGACCCGAAAATTATGTCATCGACGAAAATTTACACAAGTATAATATCCTCCACGTATCTTATCATAAACAAAGTAGGGTCGTTAGTACCTTTAGTAAAACCTTTGGACATCAAGAAATTTGAGAGTTCATCATACCAGGCTCTTAAAGCTTGCTTCAATCCATATAGAGCTTTCCTCAGACGGTAATCTTTTTTTAGATGATTAGGATCAATGAACCCATCTGGTTGTGCAACATAAACCTCCTCCTTCAGTGGACCATTAATAAATGTCGTTTTCACGTCCATATGATAAATTAAAAAAGATTTGTGTTCAACGTAGGCAACAAAAATCTAAATAGCTTCCAAACGAGCGATTGGAGCAAAAGATTCTTCGAAATCAATACCATCTTCCTGAGCATAACCCTTAGCTACAAGTCGTGACTTATTGCGAATGACACTTTGATCTTCATCCTTTTTGCTCTTCCATAACCACTTTAGCTTGATGACTGTCTTGCCAAATGGTTTGTCGACAAGTTCCTAAACTTGTAGTCTGTTGAATTGATGAAGCTTCACCTGCATTGCCTCAATCTATGCAGAATCAGCCATTACTTCCTTAATGTTTTTTGGTTCAGCAATACTCACGATGAGCACGAACATACATATTTCAGGATCTATTGCAAGTTGTCGTCTAGTTTGCACTGGCTTTGTTAGATTTCCATGAACTTTTTATAGTGGGTGATCTTTGGTCCATTAGTGTTCAGATTTATGACGTTGGTAGAGTGTATGTATAAGACCCCCATTTTTACATATAGCAGCGGAAGCTAATATGGGGTATTATTTCATAGTACAACAGTCATAATCATAGACAACGAATCAAAAAGAGACATTTTTAAAAGATAAGTTATCATTCATTTATTCATCAGAGTTTATACAAAAAGTGAGGTCCCAAAATCTACATGAAAACATAAAGTTTGAATGATAACAGTTTAGCCATCTTCAAGTCCGTGACACTCCGTGCCATACGATGCTCAATTACCTGAGATAAACATGCTAAAAAGTCAACACAAAGGTTGAGTGAAATTCATAGGTTTAAGTAAAGTAGTTTGAATACAAGTTCAATAGCGGGTTACATTGTTATACACCCATAGTTTGTAATAATTGCATGCATGTACAATTATCATGAAAAACAATATTATTGCCCTAAGCTCATGACACTGAAGCCTTAGGTTAATCAATAACCACAAATATTTTCCCAATGGGTGTCTTTGCCAAACACCCGCAAAGTTATTCAAATGTGTGCTATTGGTTACCGGCAGTATAGGTACACCAACGGGGAGTCCAGTCCCAAATAGATCTATTCACAACATTCTCGCTTACCCCGGCGAGTAAGTAACGGTTCATGATAGTGGGGACTTAATGGAAAAAGTAGGGACTTAGGCAATACTGTATCAGGATAGCATATAGAAAAATACTTGCATTCATGGTTTATAGCATGTATCCCCTTGCGGGTTTATAAAACATTTA
>BQNB010163908.1:0-14392 GCA_026074375.1 Tanacetum coccineum
AAAATCCTCATCTTTTATGAGACACATACTAAGTGATAGCAAATGTGAGCATTGAGCACCATAAGAAAAATCACACACCTTTGCTAGATTTTGACAAGTCTTCGTCACACCATTGTAAGCATGAACAAGTTATTTTTAAAGTCATAGTCTGCAAAACTATACTTTAAGATATGACAAGACACGCACCTGTGAAACCCAACTACAACATCAAATAAGCAATAATCAACTGTCTTCGTAATCACATCTTAAAATAATCTCCAAACCGAGCCATAAAATCAATAAAAATAAACTATTTGAAAATAGTTCTATCCAAGATCCAAATCCATCCGAAAACCAAGTACTGTCCGATATTGAGTACAACTAGCAGTATTAACTGCTTTTCTCGGACGAAACTAACAGTATAAACTTAATACTGTTATACTCTTCTTTCTTGCGCGGCAGTACTAATGTTCTTTGGTATGTGTTATTTTACACATACCTTTTACCTTATAAAATGGGCCTAAATAACCAAAAATGTCTAAAAATGGCAAATATATGCTTGTTTTTGTGTTTGTATATGTGCAGGTACGGATATTAAAGAAATGGACATAATCAAAGCAAAAACGGACAAAGCCGAACACGAGACAGAACGAGTGCACAAGAGCCGGAAGTTTTCTAGCAACTGGTCAAAAAGTCAACAATGGTCAAACCTTGGTCAACCACAAAAGTCAAAAACCCTTAAAACTCCAAAACAACCCTTAATGTTAAACCCATTTCATCAAAAGTCCCTAAATGCATAACACCGTTAGTCCCTTTAATATAAAAGACTAACGGTCGTTAAGTTATTTATAAACCAAAAACCATAACCCTTAACCGAGCCCAAAACAAACACCGGCCCAATCCCTTTTAATATAAACCCGAGCCCAAGTCAACTCCCATTTTTCCCACAGTCAAACAAAATCGTTATAAAGAAAAAAAGACGCGGGAATTGGTTTTCTACTGTTTCACCATCGTGCCCAACTTACCCTGCATCAAAATCATAAGGGTAAAATCCCATTTCCCTTCACTCAATTGACATGGCTCAAGATACTTAGTACCAAGCTCCAAGCTGGCAAGAATTACATCACCAAAATCTTTTGATTGGCCAAGCTCTGACAAGGCAATGCCACGCGGGCTCAAAAGAAACACACCAAAGATGGAAAAATTGCACTAAAAACAATGCAAAAGAAGCACAACCTTCCCAAGATATAGGATTGCCAGCTTGGCAATCCGTGTGCTATCATTCCAATCTAACGGCTAAGAATGGGCATCCAACGATTAGAGAGATTCAAGGGCCAGGATTAGAGATCAAGGAGGAGCGTCCAAGACCCAGAACCTTCCTCTCAAGCTTATAAAAGGGCCTCATTTCACTCACATGCAAAATAACTAGTCTAGCTTAGTGTAGAATTTAATTTAGCTTTTTAAATGTATTTTTCTCTTTAGGTCATTTAGCTTGTGTACTATTCGACTCTCATCAGTCGACTTGCTATTCTATACTATCTAGACTCTATTGGGAGAGCTCTAGTTTTCTATGGATGGGTCTTTCTAAATGCACTGGACACTACTTTTATAAAACATAACAAAAAGGTGTCCTAGGCTACAATGAAACTAATTAATTATTATTAATGAGAGAATCAATTAATTATCTTCTCATTAATATGCAATTCTTATCTTATTGTGACCAAATATTTATTTTTTTTAAAGCTGTAGTACTTCATGATGACAACTTTTGGTTCATTCTTGTTTCCATCTTGTTTTCATTCTTTTATTCACTTGTCTCATCTATCGAAGACCCCCAAACAATGGTCGGCTCGCTTACTGATTGTGGAAGTTGTTTAATTGGACCGAGGTTTAATAATGTTGCAAACAATAATAATATTCTCAGCCAAATTTCGTCTCCGGAGTTATCTAAATAGGATAACCCCTAAATCGTGCGAAATTAGAACCTTAATGTGGACCTTATTCTTACCATATCCTCTCTTTAGAAAATGATTTCAAACTAATTGTGGTCTAAACCGGGTTTACTTTATGAGAATAAGACATTAATTAATTTGTCACTAATAATAATAATAAAATCTTTAGAGGATGTGAATAGGGAGCGGAAGTAGCTATGCATACACATTAGCATTTATGAGTACTGTTAGCATTTAACTTTGTATTTAGCCATTGATTTCGTTTTTAAGCTGGTTGGGGCAGGTGATAAATCAAGGACGATGAATTTATCTTTTAGGGTTTCTTGTTCTGTGATACTTCTTAAAGTATAAATGGTAATAATAAATGTATAAAAACTGGTAAACGGGAAGCTTTTTTAAAACTAGTGATTTCTTAATCCTCTTAGATGAACACTTAGTTACTTTTCGAGGTAATTAGTCTAAGGGGGTTAAAATTTTTGATTTTTTAAGCGTGTATTTATATCATTGCGTGAGGACACGACAATAGCTTAGTATGGGGGATTTTAGTATGTGCTTAAATACACATACCTTTCACCTAATAAAACGAGCTAAAAAGACCAATAACAAACAAAAATGACATAAAAATGCATTGTATTATGTGATTTGTGTCTTGTAGGTACGAATATTAAATAAAAGGACATAAAACAAAGCCAATACGGACATTACTGAGCACGAGAATGGAAAGAGCGCGGAAAACCAAAGCTGAAGGCGTACACATCCATAGTGGGCCAACCCGTACCCATTTATTGGACCGGGTCAGTCCATTAACATGTTACCTATACTAATATAAGCCTTAAACTAAAAAGTTCAAATCCAATATCAAACGGCCTAAAATATTATATTACGATTGCCTAACCTCCTCTAAGTCAAACAAAACAATAAGCCTGGTCAATTTTATTGTTGCTTCTCACCTTCTTCCCTCCACATTTTAATTTCACCACCTTCGTTTAACAAAGGTAAATCAATATCACCACACACTCGCTCCGATACGTTTCTAGGGAAGCACCTGACAGATTGACACCAACGAATGACACGCTGGCAATCCTAAGGCCAATGATTGGTGGATTAGACGTGGGATGAAATCAAGGGATGAGATTGTTTAATTTGAGGCAGTTTGGATTGGATGGACGAGATTGAAGGCTTGGGACGCTCCTAGGGTTCTGGATCCTTCCCCTCCTCACTATAAAAGGAGTCCTCCTCACACAGTTGAAGATGTCTAGTCTAGCTTTTAGTAGTTTTTTTTAGCTTAATAGTGTAACTTTTAGCTTATTGTCATTTTTTTTTTTTTTTTTTTTTTTTAAATCACTGTATTTTCCTTTCAAAGCGTTGTAACTCTTTTATCGTTAATAAAATTGCAATTTCCTTTTAAACATTATCTTACTTGTATGCTAAATCATAAACATGTTTTTGGATTTCACTTTATAAGCTTATTAAGCTCCTAATTACCTATTAAGCTAGTTCATATTCAGTTTAGCTTGTTTTAAGCTAAACTGAATAAGTCACTCGCTAAAAATCACTCAAAATACCTTAGCTTATGATTTGGAAGATAAGCCAGACATGGATGGGCTTATGGACAATACCAGCTTGTTTTTAAACAAGCTGGAGCTTGTTGATTTAAGCTCTTAAGAGCATTTAAGTCCTTGTTTAGCTGGGATCAAGGTACTAGTTCTATTTTCTCATTTTTACCTTATTTAGCTTAATACTATTTAGCTTAATACTGTTTAGCTTATTAATCTGCTTATAGGTGCTTATTCCCTATTAGTTAATGCTTAATTGTTCTTCATTTGCTTGATATTTGATCTGTTTTTATAAATCTCAGCTTAAACCAATCTTTTGTAGTTTAAAAAAAATAAGAAATCAGTTTTTAAAGGGGTGTTTGGCACAAGCAGCACTAACATATGTTAGTGTTGCCTAAGTCACTTTTGGTTTTTAAGTCAACTTTTACAAGCTAAAATTCAGTCTCTAAGTCAGTTTTCTTAAGTTGTTAAAGATTAGATCTAAGTTTTAAGGTTGTTTCTATAAGTAGTTGGAATCTGTGGTAATATTATAACTCATGTTCTTAGATCTTCATTAGTAGCTAATTGGTGTTATTTGCATGTTTGTTTATGGTCCATTATGCAGTAGAATAGGTCTTGTTTAAGTCTGCATTGGTCATGTGTGTTTAAGTCAAAAACTGTCAAAATTTCTAAGTCAATTTTCAAAGTTTTTAAAATCCAGTTTTCTATAGCAATTTCTGGTTAGATTAAGCTTGTTTAAGGATCTAAAATTGATAATATAAGCTCATTAGGTATCAAGCTTGATATGTTTTTACATTTTTAAGGTTTTTAAACGGCTGATTCTGCTTAACTTTACGGGCCTGCCAAAGTAGTCCTTTAAAACTTTAAAAAAATGTATTACATAGTTTAGTAGTAAACTTGTCATTTTCAAATTGCTTTTTCTAGTTATTTTCTAAACCAATTTTCTCAAATCTTGTTTTTATGTGTTCCTTGGATGTTAAATTTAATCTGTTTTCAGTTTCTATCTTATTACAAGAGCTTAATTGTTCTCAACAATAGCCTAAAGTTGGTCATTTGTTCTTTAAACAGCTTGTTTAAGTCAGAATGCATTTTAGCTTTTAAGAGCTTTTTAGCTCATTTTGTTAGATTAATTCTAGTCATAATTGCTTATTAGGTCTAGGTAATTATCTGTTTTTAGCTTATTTGCTTTTCATTAGCTTATTGAGTCATAAAATCAACATAGTTTAGCTTAAAAGCCTTTAGTAAGTTTTTTTTATTTTGTCACTTTTAAGCTAGCTTATTCTAGCTTATTAGTGAGTTTCAGTCAAAATTCCATTTGTTAAAGTTGCTTAGTTTAGCTTGCTCCATAAAAGTTTCAAAAGGAAAATCAAATATAAAATATTTTAGCAAAAAGGATAGGTCCAGGACTTGAACCTGCGACCTCTCCTTCACACACACACACTCTTACTATTGCGCCTTTGGGTCTTTTCTGTTAGACCCTTGGGCCACTTGGTAGTTAAGGGTTGTTTTTCAGTTTAAGCTTAAAAGCTTTTTCAGCTGTTTAGCAGCTTATTGCAAGAGCTTATTGGAATTTTCTTTTTATCATTATCTTAGTATTAGTCTTAAGTACTTTTAGTAATTTTTCCAGATTTTTATAAATTAGTTTAGTATTTTTAATTAATTTTCTAGATTAAAATAGTTTTTAATTCATAAAAAATTAAATAAAAGTCAAAAAAATATAATTCTTTTTTTCTAAAATTATTTTTAATCATTTAGGACTTTTAAAAAATTAAAACATTTGCATTTTAAGGTTAAAATTGATAATTAGGTTTTAAGTCGCGTTCTAGAATTCTCGTTATCGTTTTTAGCTTAAATCCTTATTTTCCTTATTTGTTTGCTTGCTTTTAATTGTTTTTACATTTCATACATAGAAATAGAATTCAAATCAAATCTTGTCTATTCACTTCCGCCTGCCCTATATAATGGTCATGAAATTAAATAAAACCAATAATGTCCGGGCCATAGTGCACATACTCAGAGGGAAACCCTTATAGATAGCTGAATCACTAGGGAAGGAAAATGAAAGACCCAGAGTGTGTGAAAAAGAAAGTTAAGATTGCACCACATGATTACTCGAAAAAGAATTATATAGCGACTTCCACACCACAGAAACAAAATCACGAACAGGTGCCCGATCTCTTACAAGACAGTTGGTGTCTCTTTCCAACCGAAATAACCTTGGGAAAGTAGAACAAAGAGGAGGACCACCAATCCATGAGTCTAGCCAAAATTTCGTGGATAGACCATTGCCAATTTTACGTTTAAAGAAAACGTTTTCTTAACTCCCTTTGGATCTCTGCCCATGTGATACTGATTTTAATGGATATTTATATACTTCTCAAATCGCAGTTCAATCTAATTGATGCGATCTACGTTATCTTAAAAAAAATTACAGTACATTTCTTGACACAATCAAATGAGCATCTTGGAACCACTTTAACTAAAAGAATTAAAAAGTTATCAAAAACACATTTCCTAAAAAAATTGTGTTAGGTACTACAACTGTCTCAAGTTCATTCTTTAATTCGATATTTATTAGGTGCCATCCCTTTTTATTTGGAAAAGTCAATACTAAAATATTGATAGTGTATATATTTTAAACGTGAATTGATCTCATTCCCATGTGACCTCCAAAAATAAAATATTTGCCCTATAGTTAATTTAATTATTATGATTTTATCAAGCTTTTCTATACAGTAAAACCAACCATAAATTTTTTCCCCCATGTTCAACGATTGGAAAAATAATAGACTATTTATTAGTACGAACAAACTATACATATATCGTTTGAACAGAGTTGATACTATGAAGTTAACGGTAGGCATGGCCGGACCTTGGGGGTTTCCAGAAGTATGCGGGAACCCGATTGATATTTGTTGTTTAGTGTAATTTTCGTTAAAAATCTTGATTTTTCTAAAATAAATTTGGTCTTGAAATGTTGTTTCATATAAATATATGTTTTGTTTAGTTAATACATTCATATATCAATAGAATTATATGTCTTTTTAGTTTATTTATTAATTTTAATGAAATTTTACCTTTTGTTTCATTTTTAATCGTAAAATATAATTTATGTACATGAAGACTTAGAGTTCTATGTCGCCTTTAACGATAATTCGGCAACTATGATAATGAAAAACAGGTAGATAAAGACATAAACAACATCTACTTTTTCTTATCATTAACCTTAGTGAAGGAGATAATTAAGTAGAGGCTTAGTCGGATCGTTTTCTTTTCTTCAAAATCTGTAGTTGGTAAAAATATAAACGGATGTTGTTTTATCCATTCAGGTTATTTGGAGAGGGCGATCATTTCGACTCAAATGAACGTGGTCTTACCAAATTATCCTTGATATCGTTTTTGACTATTCTCTGACCTTCTTTAAACGTCACTACAACATTTACCACTATCCCCGGGGACAAAAACCAGCTTTCCCCGGCGACATGTCCCTAGGGATACTTTTCCCCGGCGACATGTCGCCGGGGAAAATATGTCGGGGTAAGCTGGCAGGGGATTCATTCCTAGGCAATTTTTCTCGACGACAACAACGGGCCCACACGGTTTTCAGTCAACCATTCGAGTGCCACGGTGGACACTTTTCCCCGGCGACATGTCGCCGAGGATTGTAGGATAATTAATACTAATTGAGCAGCTGCTTAATTAATTTATTAATTTTTCACGACTATCCCCGGCGACATGTCGCCGGGGAAAACGCGCAATATGTTGACTATAGTCACCTACCCACGTGGGCTGTTGTCGGTTTAGTGCCTATAATCCCCGGCGACATGTCGCCGGGGAAACTATCCTTTAATGTTGACTGGTCAAAGTTTTGAAAAAAATGGTCGTTGTATTCTCGACTATCCCCGGCGACATGTCGCCGGGTAATAGTCTGCAGTTTTGTGTGTGCAGCCTACAATGCTGCTGATTTCCAGGTTTTTTCCGGTTTTTATTCCGGAAAAAAACTACCAATAATCAAACCTGTATCTAGCAATATATAAATTACCCAAATACATTACAACTTGTACCAAAATACAAACACATATCACGGGATCAAACATTTGATTCTACTAAACTAAATTCGCTAATAATTTCCGAATAAACATGTTATAGTCTAACAAACAGGGTTCCTAGCCACAAAACTTGCATTATCCGCAAGATACAAGTCAATATTCACCTAGATAACATGTTCTAAAACGTACGGGGATACAATTGTTTACATAAGGATCACCAATACATACTTAAAGAAGACAAAATTAGCATTTACTTACCTATATATAAAATCTTCATAACTATCCAGCATCATCCCATCCTAGTGGCGTTCTCATTCATCGACCGATCTCATCATCCCCGGCCGCGCCACTCCCGCTGCCACTCCCGTTCTCATGCTGTGACTAAAGTTGCGTAAATAGCTGGGAGTACCTGTCGTCACTACTCATGGCTTTCGTGATCATGTCAATCTGCTTTTTTTTTTTGGAGTCTCGCATATTGCTTTTTTGAGCTCTTAACATCCGGATGTGTCATTGCATCGAGGCACGGGGACTTTGAGGACGTCCTTGCCCTGTCTCGCCAATAACCCACCAACACCGAGAATCGTAGCCGCGTTGCTTGCCCCCGCGAACCAGGCCATGATTGTTCTTCGATGTAGGTTCCTAGACCTGTAGCCTCAGCATCTCCTCCATACGTAGTGACGTAAAACACAAATTAGTTAATCTGTTTGGTCGGGTTATAAATTATTTCTCGACAAATCATTAAAGTGTTGTGTTTGACGACAATACTTACATATAGCGTCGATCCTCGATCCCGCAAGAATACGCGACAACTGTATGTGTATCGAAGAAGGTCATAGATTAGGGAGGGTACTCTTGAGTCCGCGAAAAACTCTGCATCTGTTACTATACAAGTATATAAGATGAAAAAAAGTTAAAAACGAACAAAATCTCAACACACAAAGCGCTGATTAAGAGCTATATATATGTAAAAATAATTTAATGTTTTATTTATATGCCTATCTCGAGGGCAGCACAGTGTCTGGGAACATGCCTGGCTACGACCGTGCTTCTGTGCTCGGTTTCGAGCATTTTGAGCACACCGGGCTATGTTCTTGGGATCAGACCAAAACCGGATATGCTCGTCCCAATCTTCCGTAGAGATGTTCGCGGGACGTCGGGATCTGATAGCTTCCACGTCGTAAGTCTCGTCATCAGGGTTCTTAACCCAATAATCCCTCTTCAACGACGACTTGTTGTCCGTGTAGATCTTGCCAAGATGTTGATCGATGCCCTTCCTGATTTCTGGCCAAAGCTCGGATTGCATGTGGGGCTTCAAGTCAAACTGGGTCTGCAATCATATATAACAAAGACAGACTTAGAGATATAATTTATATATTTATCTAAATTCGTTTATTTATTTATATGATATAAATAAATAAACGAATTTAGATAAATACACACAATTAAATAAATGTAACACGATAATAAAATAAACATAAAAGGATAATGAAATAACTGACCCCAATCTTTCCGAGGACCCCCGCCTTCCGCTCCGCCGGGATGTTGCGCCAAGAACCAAAGTGCATCGGGAACTCCCTCACGATCTCCCCGAGGAGGTTAGCCCAATGAGCCGAGTGGTCACCGAGAGGCAACATCGTGCCGTTATCTTTCCACTCAAACCGGATCGGTTGCGGGCCTAATTCATCTGTGATCTTCCTTAACCCGAGGTTCTTGGTTTCCTTGCGGGTATGCATCATGCCGGCTTTCCTTCCTCCCAAATTGGGTTTTCGGGCGCCCTTGCCTACAAAATCAAGTGAGTGATAACGACGTAAAAATTCAAGGCAAGCAAATTCAATATATCAAGTTTATGCTTATATTATAATAATCCAGAAATTCTTACCACTACCTTGGCAACCGCCGGCTAACTGATATGGAGGGGACGATCATCACCGTCACCGTCACCGCCGTGACCCCTTGTTACATCTGCTAACATCTGTACAAGTACAATTAAAATAACATGCAAAAATTAATGAACAAAATAACAAAAGCATGCACACACCCAAATAAATATAAACATTTAAACAATCTACAACAATTTCATTCATTCATTCAAATAAGTGTCTTTTACAAGTTACAACTAAAGATCAATCTTCTTCTTTACTAGAATAAACAACAGCTACACCATCATCATCATCAATATTGATGAGGTCTTCATCATTAGAATCTGCTAAATCATGAGGAAGGACGTCTTCATCATCAATAATATCATCGTCTTCATCAACATCAATGATATCTGGTGGTGCGTCAACATCGATTGATTGACCATCTATATGCAAAACCGCATTTCTAAGTCATTCAAACTAGTAGTAGTGCGAGATCCAGATGAGTTGTCGACATGTTTAATATCCGGTCGTCCTTTACCAAATGACATCCCGTTCGAAAAATTTTTATGATTTACATGTTCGACGGCCTTCCAACCGAGTGGTCGTCTGGCCATATCTTCAAGGTAGAAGCATTGTTTGACTTGTGTATTGATCATTTTTAAACGACTCACCATTTTCCAAGATTTGTGTTATGTTGTTTCTAATGACTAAATGTTTGACTCGTCCTTTATTGCTAGTGTCGAACCACTTAACTCGGAACAACACAGTTTTAAACGACATATACGAAAACTCGAGGATTTCTTCAAGCTGATCATAATACATTTCTCCGTCCTCACCAGGTGAACAAATGATGCTGTTTTGAGTTGTGTGACGTTCATCGCGGTTGTGCACGACAAACCTCACACCATTGACTATGCAAGAGTTGACTTAGATTGGAGTTGGTATTGGTCCACAAAGCAAAGCGATATATAACTAACTGCTTGCGCTAACAACTGGGTCTTCTGTCTACATGACGTGACGGATCTATGATGAAGTAGGAATAGATAGAGACACAAAATTTGATATCAGTTATTTTTACAATTAAATACACATAATAAGTCATAAGTTTACCTGCGACCCAACCAGCCGGGGTGATTCTTCTTTCATGTTTCTTTGTTAGGAAATTTGATGAAAAAATGTTCATGGTATTAGTATAGTCGTCGAAAAGATATAGTTAAGAAAAAAAATAAGTTTCAAATAAAAACCGTACCTCTGAACTTGACCCGGTACGTGGTCGATTTTAGGACTGGTATGAGTACTTACATATCACTTTCTTCAATTCTTGGTGATTCAATACGAATAAACAGACGTAAACAAAACAGTTTACATACTGATATGAACACCTGAAACTGACACGTTAGAGCAGGGAAATCCACATTAAGGTCAGGACGATTAAATTTCGTGGTAACATCCCGAAAATAATGAGAACAAAAAATCAATGCTTCTTCTGCAACATAACCCTCCGCAATCGAACCTTCTGGCGTAGCTTTATTTCGTACTTAATTTTTTAGCTTCTTCATGAATCTTTCAAATAGATACATCCACCGGGGGCGAATAGGCCCGCTTTTAAGAGCCTCTAAAGGTAAATGGATAACTAAGTTAATTATAATATCAAAGAAACCAGGAGGATATATGAGCTCGAGATTGCACAGAATACCGACCACCTTGCTCTGAGCTTTCAACATGTCATCCTCCATCAAAGTTTGAGAGCAGATTTGCTTAAAGAATAAACATAGCTCAATTATTGGTTTTGCAACGTCTGCGGGCAAGTATTGCTGAAGTATGTATGGAAGTAAACGTTGGATCATTATATGACAGTCATGAGACTTCAGGCCCGTTATATTGGTATCATTATCAGTCACTTTGTGCTTGAAGTTGGATCTGAACCCATCTGGTAGTTTAACTCCTTTTATGAACTGACAAAACTTTTTTATGTCCCTTGGTGTGAAAGAATACGCAGCTTGAGGCTTCGTGCACTTCTCGTTTTTGTTTTGGCCGAGCCACAAGCCACTTCGAATGTCCAGCCTTTCAAAGTCTTGTCTTGCACTTGGTGGTGTCTTTTGTTTGGTCATTCATTGACAAAGTGTTTAAGATTTCTCTCCAAACTTATTCTTTTTTATATGCATGACATCTAAATTGTGTTTTAGTGTAAGAAAAGATCATACTCAAGCTCATAAAAAATAGACTGTTTAATCCAATTCAGCTCGACAAAAACATTATGTTTTATCTTCACACCCTCATACATCGGATGTTTACCCTTCACACGCGTGGGCAATCTAGTAAGTTGAGCCATGATTTCATCCCGGTCAAATTTTCTAAGAGGATCTTCGTCTTTGATTTCACCATTGAAATCAAGTGACCTCCTCCATTTATGGGGCTTCTTTAAGAATCTTCTGTGGCCACTAAGTTGTTTTTGCCTAACACACGCGTAGTGGAGTGTCTTACATTACTGTAGGTCATACCTTGTACCTTGCTATCACCTAGACAAACTACTTCGAGCAGAAAAATCATTGATGGTCCATAAAACCATCGCTCTCATATTGAACTTCTGGCCTGTAGCAACGTCTATAGTCTCGACACTTGGCTTTGCCCATAAATCCTTTAGGTCATCAATCAAAGGCCTTAAATAAACATCAATGTCCTTGCCTGGGGATTTAGGGCCAAGAATTAACAACGTCAACATGAAAGAACTCTCTTTCATACATAACCACGGAGGCAGATTGTATGTTGTCAGTATCACCGGCCACATGCTGTAAGACTGACTAAGGTTGCCGAACGGATTGAAACCATCAGCAGCCAACCCTAATCGAACATTTCTTGGTTCTTTTGCAAAATCCGGATACTTGGTGTCAAAATTCTTCCATGCTCTACCATCAACCGGGTGTTGCATCTTACCAGGCTCCGTACACTTTCCAGTAGCATGCCAAGTCATTTCCTTTGCAGTGTGACTAGACTTGTACAAACGTTGTAGTCTAGGAATGATCGGAAAGTAACGCAACACCTTCTTAGGAACTTTCTTCCCCGGTGTGTTACTGTCTTTCCATCTACTCGTGTTACAAACCGGACAGAACTGCTTATCTTTATGATTTTCGCTCATTTTAAATGTCTTCTTTATTGCATAGTATGACGGTGGGAGCTTGTATCCTTTAGTGGTGGGAAATACATTTTGGAAAAACTCTAGCATTTCATTGAATATAGAATCAGTCAATTTACCTTTAACCTTAAAATAGGTAAACTTTGCCATAAAGTCTAATCGAGTCACATAGTCACAACCCGGGTACAGCTCCTCGTTGGCACTCGCATATAACTCTTCAAACTCGTTACGTATAGCTTGAGTCGGTTCGTTACTTGTCTCACCGATATCTCCTTGAGTTGGCTCATTTTGTTCATTATTCGGAGGAATGTAGCTAAGATCATTAAGGCACGCTGTCATGTCACTCATCATCTGAGGTTGTGTTGTGTTATGTATTACTGGCGGAAGAACATTCGGTTCACCGTGGTTAGTCCATGTTTTATAACTTGGGTCCCACCCATTATTCGTAATGTGGCGTGGAAGGTCGGGGATGGAAACCCAAGATACATTACGACAAGACTTGCATGGACATTTTACATTTCCGGAACTATTCACTAACGGCTTGCAATGCTCGACGAATTTCTTAAGACCGGTAAAAAATGCTTTTTCATGACGCCCTAAACAGGTCCAACTCTTATCAATTACCATAACTGCGTTTTAACGATACAATTAGTTATTATATGCACTTAATTAAACACATTCAAACGAGGAATACGAGATGTTTTGTTCACCTAGTGCAACTATGGAAGGCAATCCTAACCCACTCTTTGAATGATTCGTCTCATATATGAATGCGTATAACCGATTTACTATTTGAGAAAATTTCGGCAGCATTTCCCCTCAACTCCCCAAATATGTGTTTAAAGACATATTCGTAGGAGTAAAGTAAAAACACTGTCAAAATGAGATCAAATAGTAAACCAGTTATACACATTCATATCCTAGATGAGACAAAACATTTAAAAAGCAGTCCCAAAGAGGGGACTTTCCGAAATTAATTTCTAATAAATTAATTCTCGACGAGTTTTCTATAGGATGATTAAATTCGGACGGGGATTTTCTGAAATTAATCACTAAAATCCTAAAACATTCCTAAAACATTCAATAAAATAAATACCAAAAACATACATCTATATCAAATAAGTTGTTTTTAAACCGCTTATTTAAAAGTAGCCTATTCCCATCACCAAATGAAGCTTATTCCTAAAAAGAGTGTTTGGATTTGCATTTTACAGTGTCAAGGAGTGTTTGAATTTGCATTTTACTGTATCAAGGAGTGTTTGGATTTGCATTTTACACAAAGTAATAACTATAAAAGTTCCCCAACGACTTGTCCCCGAGGATTCCAAAAGGATAAAAAAATTAGAACATACCTTCGGCTGTGGACTCGGCTCGTTCTCGCCCTCTGCGCGATCTCAGCCGCCGCTTCTAAACTGCCCAAAAAAATTACAAATCTAAAATAAAATTCGTAAGCTCAAAATTACAATCAACCTTAATTATCATATTGTAATTAACATAATTATAAAAATTAAAATTAAAACTCAATTGTCCATTAAACCTTTAATAAGAAAAAAACCAAAAATAAACACCACCACCAATTAGAGGGTTAGAATAAGAAGTAAACGGATTATCATTTAGAGAGTTAATGGATGAATTGTAGTTTAGAGGATGAGGAGGATTTTGTGTGCTCGTGTACGCGTGAGTGGCGGTGTCGAGTGGTGGTGGGTACGGTGGTGAGAGGTGGTGGTGGGTGAGCTGTGGTGGTGAGCTGAGGTGGTGGTGGTGCTGCAAACAATCGCCGGTGGTGGAGTAGATTTTTTGTTTTGCGTTTTTTTACAAAGTGTTTACTCAGATCTGTTATGGTGAAATTTTAAACCCCCGG
>BQNB010163910.1:0-14391 GCA_026074375.1 Tanacetum coccineum
CAATTATTATAGAAAACAATATTAATAGTGTTCATTATTGTATCTAAGCTCATGGCACACAAACTGACTGGTGTATATATATACCCAAATTGTTGTGATATATATATAAAGATAATGGCCCCCGGTGTAGGTAATTGCCACATACCTATGAGATTCAAATATAGTGTGTTTGATTACCTATCCGGCTAACACAAATGGGATTCGTCAATCCTGATAGATCTATCCACAATATTCGCGTTCACTCCGAAGAGTAATTAATGGTCCATGATAGTGGGGTCTTTTTGGCATAAAGGGACTTAGATCACAAGCAATAACATATCAGGATAGCATACAGTTAGAAAAACACTTGTATTCATAGTCTATAGCAGGTATAAAATATTTAAAAGATTGAAATGTGAGGTTATGAACTTCACCTTAACAGAATATGGAAATCTGATTGATGGAAAAAGTATATCAAGTGAAAGACGTCAGTATGGTGGTATGATGTTATCTACTCGGGCGGGAAAGTTCAGAATATCAATTGAAAGAAAGCAGCTTCGTCACATAACATGGGATAATATGTCGAGTCTTAGTTTGATTGTCAAACCTTCATAATGTTTTATCATATTTGATTTATGAATTTATGGATATAGTATATCACTGTTCGGGCTATCATAATTCAGAGGCCATGTGATATCGTTTGAGGAGTCAGGGCACTTTAAATCGTAAACCCAGCAAACTCGTCAAGACGAATACACTAATGGAACCCCTCACATGAAATTCCCTAGTAACGTGATATGATATGGATTCGGGACAGGATTTTTAAAAAGCACATCGATGATGAATTTTATAATAGTTATAACATAATCGGTTTTAAGCGTTTTGCTCAATAACTGGAAATGATAAGCACGTCAAGCGTTAATTAAAGTTATGTCTTATAAGGTTTTGAACACATTTCTACACTTTTTCAAAATGTTACATTTTAGACCCTTAAGAATGAAAAATGGCAAAATATACCCTTGGAGTTTTCACTTTTACAAGTTTGGTCCTTCTAGTTTAAAAGATGTACAAAGTAAACCTTGTATTTTGGAAAGTGACATAATAGACCCCTATAGTTATAACTTTGATAAAATGACATTTTCAGTCCCTTTAGTTATAAGTTTCAGAAAGTTACGATATATACCCTTTTGCATGAAAAATGTATCGTTTTTAGTCCAAAATCCATAATAATGATATTTTTCAATATGAAAAGTAATTTACAGGTTATAGCTTATTAATATAAGCTAAAATATGAAGGTTTAACGTAACAAAAGTTCAAAATAACGATTCGTTAAGCTAGAAATCAAAACGGGTCAAATTAGGGTTTTAAAATGAAAACGCGCTGGTTTTAGGGTCAAATTCCTTTAAGACTTAATAACCTACTTATAATATTGTTAGATAAGCTTATTAGGATAGATTATAACATTAGTTTACAAGTTTAGCTTATAGATTAAGCAAAAACATGAAATTAGGGTTTTATGAGCTCGGTTTGGATCAAAAAGGTAAAACACATATGTTTTTGAGTTCAAAGCTTTTAACAATGGTTTAAGCATGATTATATGAACATTATAAGAGTATTGAAACAGAATGTGAGCTTATGGAACCTGGTTTTGAGCTAATAGCTTGGAAATTAGTCGAAATGGGGACTTTTAGCTTTGTACGCCTAGAATAACAACTTTGGGGCTTCTTTTCTTGGTTTCTTTGCTTGACTTATGCTCTTGGGACCTCTTAAGACTTCTCTTGATATTCTTGATCAGACCGTGGACTCCATTGATGGTTAGAAAGAAAGATTGAAGGTGTGATTTGAAATGGAAGGGTTTCACCCCTTTATATAGGTGCGAATTCACCTTGGTGGCCAAGGAAACTTGGTGACCAAGGCTTGGACATGTTTAGAAGCTAGGATATGATGTAGAGAGGCTATGGCATGAGTTAGCAAAGCTAGAAACTAGCATGGAGGTGTTGGAAGGTTTTTAAGGGGTGTTTGTTGCATCAGCTTAAATGGAGGAAAAGAGAGGTGATGTGGCCAACTTGGTGGCCAAGTTACTCAAGGGAGGTGCTTGCTTGGGTGTTTGTGACCTGGTTATGAGGTCATAGAGGTGGTAGGATGGTTGATTGGTTTTCAAAATAGGTAAAAAGGAGAGAAAAGGAGTATAGAGTTCAAACTAGTTCGGGTTAGGGTTTTTGATTTAAATTTCGTATACATTGGGTAATAAGGATGGATTATGAAATGTAAGGTTGTATATTAAGTATTTATAACTTAATTGATTAGTGTTTTAGGTTTAAGATGGGTAAAAATGAAGAAATGAGTCACGGGTTAGAAACTAGCTCGGTTTTAGGGTTTAGGGTTTCGTTTTAGGTTTTAAGTCAAATTAGGGTTTAGGGTTTCGTTTTAGGTTTTAAGGTTTTTAAAATATGTATGAGAGCTTATGAGTAGAGTAATTAGGGTTTGCATGTCACATATTGAGTGGTAAAGAAACTAGAATGAAAACGATGGTAAAACGGCTATTTTTGATGTCATGCATTAATGACTTGTACATTATGCCTTAAAAGACTTGTACCTGACTTGGAGGGAGTTTATATTTCAATTGAGATGTTATATTACTTGTACATATGCTTTGAATATTTGTACATTGATATGTATACATTACATATAGTTAGGGTTTAGAGGTAAACGTTTAACGTTTAAAGTCCGTTTTGATATAGCGTTGTAAATGGTACGTTAAATGGATAATGTACTTGGTAATATTGATGTTAAGATATAGACTTGACATATCAGGATGTTTTTATAATATAAATATAGATATAGATGGCATAAGTAGGTTGTGTGAACTTGTGTAATTTACTATGCAAACAATGTTATATAATAGAATGTAATAAAGCGAAAAATTTCTCCGTACAAATGTGATCATAATAAAATAGGTTGATTTTGTTTTGATGAAAATTTTGGGTTGTTATACAACCTGTTTAAGCAGTTTTAAGGGTGTTCAAGATTTCTTTTCCAAGTTATCAATAGGAATGAATTAAGTCATTTTGAATGAGCAACTTGAGAATAACTTACCTCAAAAAATTAGTAAGCAGATGAGCGGTTATAATAAGCAATCCGAAACCCCCTTTTAGTAGTTGCTACAAAATCTGATGAACGCATACGAAACACTCATGAATAAAACATGCAAATATACGGGGCTACAGTATACATGTTCTGAGCAAAACAGAATGACATTCGCTTATGGCGCGTCCGGAACAGTTTTATCTAATTATTAATCAACTAATTGACCGTTTGAGAAATCCTTAGTATCTAGTAAATGTAATGCATCTTAGGACCAAAGATGACTTTTTTTGTGACTACATGAGTGACTTTCCGTGAAATAGGGTGAAATGGTCTAGAACTTGATTTGTGGTTGTACTAACTTAACATCAAAGTAAACCAATACATACTGGTATAACTAAGTTTAAATAAAACTAACTTCCAAAAAATATACAAACCTTGATTGAGGTCTGATTGTGTGTTTTCTGCATCAGTGGCTTAACACCTGTTAAAGATACCCCTGCGAATTCTGCTTTCATTTCCCACGTATGGAGCACTGAGTTACTTACGTTACGGTCCCATAGGTTTGATTTTTTACCTGTTGATTCAAATGATGGGTGATACTGAGAAATTGATTAGAAGAACAATGCATACATACCACATGACAGCGATAATAGAGTACACATATTCAAAAGAAAAGAAAGGTGTAATTCTTTGACTAATCTGTATGCATTATCTGTGTAGATCACGTGCACTCCATTTTATACTAACGTGAGTTATGTTTGTTGTAGTGGCGGCTCAAGGTTTATTAAATAATTACATAGGTGAGTGTGTGAGCTTGAAGATGGTTTATTTCCAAAAGGGTATAGCAAAGAGGCATGTCAGAATAGGGTTGAGATACAGAAGCGAGACTCGGCTTAACAGTAAGAGAAACTGCAACTTACTTTGATAGTAACAGACTTGAACCAATTTCAGGATATGAATAACTTTAAGAGCGGATCCTGAAGAATTTGCAAGAATTTTTTGTGAAGACATGGGCATTGTAGACCCTAAAATTGGAGTAAGTTACTGAAATGTATTTTACTTTACTGTTTAAGGCCATTAGCCATACAATTATTGTGCTATTGGTGGACTTTTTATCGAATATTGATTTGGGACCAAATGTTGTTCATCAAATTAAAATTCCGCTCGTGTTTAAGGTGCATTTAACATCATAATCCAGAAAATATCCAGGCATCGCTTATGAAACCATAAGGATGTGCTAAAATGCATTGTTTATATTTTGTAGACCTGTAAACAATCAGCAAAATTTCAGATAATTATCTACTTAACAAAACATTGTTTTGACGGCCTATAGTTGCCTTTGCCATTAGCGAGCAACTTTATGAGGTTTGGATTTTGCTACCTTTATATTTACTATTTACATCGTTTTTCCAAATCTATGACAAAGTAATTTATAACTGATTTATTTATTCTTATGATTTAGATTGCAATCCAGGGTGTAGCTTCAGTAAGGGAAACAAAAATCTATAAAAAGGACGCAGGGGGGCTGAGCCTCTCAGGTTTGTTTGTTGGTGTTTTTAGTTTTTTTATTTTCTGATGAGATGCACTCAGATGGAATAAAATATGGATATTAATATTAGGACTTATGATTTTTTTATCTTTGCTATTATTACACCACAGTTAGTCAAGTGCAGGTGCATCAGAAACAACATTGAAGTTATTTGGTACCAGATCAAGCGGCGTTGGGTAAAATTCTTATTATTTTTCAGCCATAATGTAGAATCCCGAACCTCTTTCTTTTGCAACCATAATGTGTTTGGATCATGAGAAACTCCTGACTATTGGTTTTTAATATTTTTTTTGGTTCTCTAAGAAATGAAGAGAGTGGGACTTGTATGAACCCGTTGTTGATATCTTGTCTAAAGAGGAAGTTGAAGCCCTAGAAGCTAGAGAAGCGTGAAGATGTTTTGGCTTGAGATAACATACTTAACGTTGGGTTTGAAAGAGATTATGTTGTGGTGTTAGATGAATTTGTATGAACTCCAACATGATTAGATTAGAAATTGTTGAAATTACTGTCTAATTAAATCTTTTTAATCCATGTACATGATTCAACTTGTATGGGTGTTTAGGTGTATTTACCATTTACAGCCATTTGCATCTTGTTATGGTTTTTATCTTTCTTCGGCCTTTTAAGTTGTAGTTATCTGTTTGTTTGGAATATTGTATCATTTTAGTTCGAGTCATTTAAGATCAGGTGAGTAAAAAGTAAAAACGGGTCACTTTGGAATATTGTATCATTTTACTTCAACCTAAAACGGGTCGCTTTGGTATGGATCGACCCAAATTTGAATTTTAGAACTTCTTTTAAATACCAAGGGTGGTAAATATGATCATAAAAGTTAATTATTTCAAATTTTAACTAATACAACAACAGGTCAAGTGGACCGAACCGTTGTAAGCTATTGGTGTTTTGTTAATGTAAATATTTTTATGATATCATTATAATATTGTTTTGTACTCAAATGAGCTCCATAAGAAATCCCAAACAAAAAACAAAGAGCTTAGATAAATTTTTTACCTCGTGATCTTTCAGCCGTGCAGCAACTCACCTTGTTAATCAGGTCATAGGAACCTGCATTCACGCAAAAAAAATAGACATGTATAGGTCAATAAAGCTCCGGTCTAAACCTATGAGCTAATATTGAACCTGGAAAAATAGGAACATGCTACGGAGTAATAAATTAAGCAAACTCCAGCTTACCCTGACGCATATGGTGTCTGCAGTCGTCGTTCACACAGACAACTATAGTTTTTGAATTCTTTGTATATGTAACTTAAAATGGTGAATCAAAAACCGAACCTAAATCAGTTTCGCTGGCTAGTAATTATCCTACCATTAAAAACCATATAAACATAAATGAAATAGCATATTCGAGTAATCATTGAGTACGTTCAATTTGGTTTTATAACATGCAAATGCAGTAGTTACCTATCCATAAACGTCTTGTTACTTCAGCAATTTGGTATCGTCAAACACGCTATACTCCTTCTTTCTTGAGCGGCCTTCGTCTCATATCACTTCAAATTCCTCATAGCTAATCTGTCCATCCTGAAACCATGAAAATGTCATGATTAAATGAACAGAATCTTCATCTTTTAAAGAAACTGAATTCCCATTAAGAGCAAAAGCCGAACAACCAACAAAAATCTAAAAATTTAAATTTATTTAAAAGTTTCAAACTCTTTCGATACCTACAACAGGTGGCACCGCTCCCGCATTTTGGATTCCTAAGAATAGAACCGCAACAAGCGTTATTCGAATCTTGTTTGCTTTTCCTGAAACCCACTAACAATGTTAAATAAGGTAAACAAACCAAATTAACAGAAAAGTAAAAAAAAGTGTAAGATTTAATTCATAAAATGACGATTCCACAACAACCTGTGTCATCCCATAAATCTGTTCTTGTAGCTTTTCGGCTTCTGTATTGGGTCTTTGCACACTGGCATCCCCTAAACCTGTTCTTGTGGCTTTTCGAGCACCTAAATGTTTAAGTACAAACATCAGTATCGTTCTAAAAATAAATGCTACTCGTTCCTATGTTCTTTCATAAACTTCTTAAGCATAATTAGACCAACAAACCCAATAGCTTATTGCTTAAATAAGCAGTTTAGCATAAGCAATTCCACACTATCTTAATCCAAAACTACTTCAATTATTTTGTAAGCAAAGAAACTCATTAGAAAAACAAACCGAAACACCCTTTAAGATGCTACATTTGTTTGTAAAGTTTTCCATATTTTTAGCTTATGCTTATAGCTTATACCTAAGCAATCTCATAAGCCCAAAAAATAACCCTTTCAGCTTTAGAGAAACTAAATAAGCTCATAAGGTGGGAAAATACGCTAATCCAAACACGCCCAGCAGAATTTGAAAACTTTTTTCCACACCCTAATCGTAAATACTCCTTCCAAAAATAAAAGAATGAATTAAGTAAAATCAAACCATACCAAATCAATATACATATATGTAGATGCTAAAGATTGATACTTACAAATTAGAGCTCGATGCATGCAATTTCATAAACTCTTTTGCAATACTGCTGCTCTCATCCTCTACATCTTAATATGTAATTTCTCCTTTTTTTCCTAACATAACCCAACATCCAAAAAAATTTAAGATATAATTAAAGTTAAAGTTTTCCTCAAAACCAATTTTGAATTTTTGATTGACTGTTTTTAGAGAAAGAAAAAACAGGTGATATGGTTTGGTGATATGGGATTGAGAAGGAGAGGATGGAGGAGATGGTGGGAGAGACACGTATAATGATACGTATTTTTTTACTGAAGTGAGAGACAGGGGCGGTGGAGGGGAAGAGATAGTGGGATTGAGAAAGAGAGGAGACACGTGTTGATAGATGAACAATAATAAAGACTCGGGTTTTCAGGCGGGGCGGGTTCTTTTTTAGTGGGTTTCGGCCTAACTCTGACGGATTTCCGACGGGTCAACCCGGTCGGCGGGAAAGAGGCATTGAATGCGCATTAAATAGGACGTGCTGGCTTTTAATAAAATGAAGAACGTATGCCATGGCTGCAACTTCCGTAAGTTGTCGTGCCAAGGTGCAGATGACCTCGTCTTTAAGCTTCCCTACCCCTAAACTTATCATTGCCTCGTGTAGCCCAACATCAAATCGACAATAGCTGTTTTCGTTTTTAAAGTAACCTATGTATAACCGATCATCCTCTCATCTTTTCACCTCCATTATACCAACCCTCTCACCTCAGTACGTTGCCTCGCTAAACCGCAAATGGTTACGCTTTTAGCTAGAATGCATTGCAATAACCATGCTTTTCAGAACGAATTTGGTATAAGCAGCTTCACGTGTTTATTCAAGTTACAAACTTATGAGGCTTAGATCCGCTAGTGTGGGAACCATACGAAACACCGTCCATGGTTGCAACCACAGTCTAGCTGTGGTTACCTCGCCAAAATACAGGTGTTTGTAAACCGTGGTTCACAAAAAAACACAACAGTAGAAAATCATCATCATCGCCTATTATTTATATCATAGTGTCCATAGAAAAGGCTCACAATAATGCGACGACTGCCTTTTAATTAAATAGTATAATATAATATACTGTGTGTCAGCTTATCTTGTGGCCTATGAGCCCGTCACCATCGTCACGCACCTGCAACCATCATCGCACGCTATGGATATCAGCAACGAAAGGAGCAGCGGCATTGAAAGAGCATAAGCCAGCTCATTTGTGTTCATAAGCCAAGCAAAACACCATTCGGCATCAAGCTTTGAGCCTCGGCCAAACCTGCCTAAAATCCAGCCAAACACATACTATCAGATTTTTTTACATGTTCTGCAATCTGTGTGTTTTTAACCGATCATCGATAGGTAAAGCCGCGCAGAAACAAAACAACAACTAATCAATTAGAATGCATGCACCAACTGAATAAGCACTCAAAAGAAAACAACAAAGAATGGAGCGCAATTCAGCCAAAAACAATATCATCAACAATTAATTAGACCCTAATATCATCACATATTAAACCCTAATATCATCAACAATTAATTAAACCCTAATATGATCAACAATTCAATCCACATTCATAAAAGTAAGATAAAAGCAATAGATACATGAACATACCTAAATGCAACAACAGGCCTTCTCAAGAAAACCACCGTAAACAAACGGTGTATATAAACCTCTGATGACCGGTGTGATGGTATAGATCTTGGAATCGACACATGCAAACCACCATCACAATGATCGATGTTAATCTCTGGGAACGGTGGAGGAATGATCTAGAGAAAAGAGGCATATACACACTATGTGTGTGTGTTTGGTAGGGGTGACACGTACCCCCAACGTGTTATGAGTTGTAATAAAAAAAGGAACCGGAGCGGGTCACCTGGGTCAACCCGAGAATGTTAATAAATATGCCTCGGGGCAACAATCTTAATGTTTAAATATAAGGTATAATTTTGTAATAAAATATTTACATAACTATCAGTATAATAATCTTAAACCAAAACGATTAGAAAAATTTATAACATAATGATACATGAACGTTTTTACGGACGATCTTTCATAGTCATGTCTATAGTATAAATAGTAAACATGGTGTATTAATAAGTTTCACGTAATCTATGAGACACAATTACTATGGTTGATGATATTAATATAAATTTCGTATGAGTTGCGTCTCATATTTGTTTTATTAAAGGTTTGCATAAATCTATCTTCATGACGAGTTGCATAATATAATAGTATATTCGTTCACTTTTACGATATAAATAAACGACATATGAATCTGCCAATCATAGCTATAATCAACAATTATCACCGTCAACAACCACCATTGACTTTTTCTTCTTTACTATTATTGGCGTCAATTATTTTTGCTTTATATAATTTTGCTGCCATCGTTGCAGCATTGCACGAGTAAAAAAGAGAGAATCTTGATTTATAGGGATAATAGGATATATATATATATATATATATATATATATGAGTAGGGATCCAGTGGGAAGTAAATTAAAAT
This sequence comes from Tanacetum coccineum, assembly GCA_026074375.1. Classification (NCBI taxonomy): domain Eukaryota; kingdom Viridiplantae; phylum Streptophyta; class Magnoliopsida; order Asterales; family Asteraceae; genus Tanacetum; species Tanacetum coccineum. The sequence goes on from BQNB010163910.1 coordinate 9,606, forward strand.
AAGAAGTGGTGCGAAGTGACTAAAAACATACATTTGAGATGCAACGACTTGCATTAGATGCATTTTTATTAATTTAGATGCATCATTTTGAGTTTCAAACGTTAATTTGATGCGTAGATGGTGCAAATTGATTTTTATGATTTTGACACATGCAGAGGAACAAAAAACAAAAGAAAAAATAAAATGCATCTAATATACGTATATGCATCTAATTAAAAGCTAGTAAACACATTATGATGTGTTATAATGCATCTAAGATTATAGAGATGCATCTAATTTAAGTCGGTGCATCTCGGATATGCGGTTATAGTTACTTCTTATCCTTCTTATTTAAAAAAAACTTCTTATTTGATCATAACTCTATATATATGTCATCAATACCACATTTCATATCTAAAATAAAAAATAACCACATGCAATATTTTTATTTATTGTAAACCTTACAGGCTTACAGTGAAGAAATGCTCATATTATTAGTGGATAAATAGGCCCAAGCCCGGTTTGTGGGTTTATGGTATTAGGGTTTCACCATTATAAATAATGGTCATTAATAAGATTATACGAGGTTATCATTGTCTAACATGGTATCGGAGCGGGTCTGATCCTCAGACCTAGGTGGTTACGTTGAGCCGCCTCCTCTAAACTACCCCGTCAAACCTTAGCCACCACCCCTAACCCTAATACCGATCCATGAAAACAAACATCATCATCACCAGACGAAGATCAGATCGGCGGAGATATTTGATTTAAAATAAAAGAAAAAAAGATCGATGGGGTTTATATTACTGAGTGATTGGTCATGTTTTGAGTGTACCAACGTATCAAGACTTGGCTGCCCAATACCCTCTCACTCTTTTTGAAGCACTAGTTGTCATGTCATAATCGAATCCAAAGGCTCATATTCGTCTACATCTAAATTGGTGAAGAATGATTATGTGAATTTGTTTTTATTTATAAAAAAAGTTATAGTTGTTTTATTTGTGTTGGTGATTTGTGTTAAGGCCACAAATTCATACAATCGTAATTTGTGTTGGTGATTTGTGCTAAGGTCACAAATCCACACAATCGTGATTTGTGTTGGTGATTTGTGCTAAGGTCACAAATCCACGCAATCTTATATTGTTGTTCGTGCTTGGTCACGAGCCGGTTCCTTTTTTTACGTTATGTTTTTATTATGTTAATGTCTTGTTTTTTTCTCTTTTCTAGTTTACTATTCCAGACCGAGCTTTCGCGATTTCGCCGCTCGGACCGCGGAGGAGTATTAGTAGATAAATATGCCCAAACCCGGTTTATGAGTTTAGAGTATTAGGGTTTCATCATTCTAAATAATGGTCATTAATAAGATTATACGAGGTTATCTTTGTCTAACACATATATCCTCTTCACACAATACGTATTTGAAAAATAGAAATTTCAAATGATTAACCATAGCAGAAAATGCTCTTAACTATCTTGTTCATACATGCAATCCAAAAATAGGTATCAAAGAAAAGTTTGGTCTAAAGTTAACAATTCAAGTGTGATGACAAAGAAAAGAACACTAAAGATAGGATAGGTCAAAGAGATCAAAACACTACAAGTCCAAAAGTTCCCATTATTACCCTACACATTCTCCTTTTTGCCTCCTTTCTTTTTAGACGCAACAAATTTCATGCAGAATTGGATATTATTATTTCATTATGCAAGTATTTAACCTGATTAAGCGCTTGTAACTTCATTAAAATAGTTAAAAGACTACAATGGTGGATCTTACATCATTTAGTTAAAAGAAAACATTTATAGATTATTCAGAGGATGCAAAGTTTTACTTATGTGCGTTTTGAGTGGTCATATAAAAAAGATTTGACACTAAAAAGAGATTGCGAACAAAAGAATCACTTAAACATTTTAGACAATTAAAAAAATTTCGCTTCGGGTATGATAAAGGGTGAGAGGCTTGGCCTCTTAGGCTAGATGGAATAAGGGCTAAGTCACCATTCAAATGGGTAGCCACCATTCAATTTGTTAGGCTGGTTGGTACAAGTCGCGCACGAGTTTGGTTCAAATAGGTGAGCCACTCACCACCGTGAGTGGTTATGATTTGGGCCCCACTTTCATATTACCGTTTCCTTTATAAAAGAAACTTTTTTTTAAAAACCTCATTTTTTACCTATAAATACCAACTACCTCACCCATTTTTATACACAAACTCTTCCTATTTCTATACATTCTCTCTAAAAAATTAACACACATTTTTATTTTCAAAAAACATGTCTCACCAAAACACTCTCCGACCCAACAAACGTCAACCAAGAAACCTCAACCGGAGCAATCCGCCGACACCTGAAGGCACGTTTGCGCTCCGAAACCCATCACCGAACAAGAACTTGTTACGGCCACAATCATACTATCATCAACCTTACCCAAACCAACCATACCGTAACCCGGCACCGACACCGGAACAATACGGGTTTCACGTTTACGGGTCACACCCAAACGCTTTTCAGGATTACTCGTCCCAACCTTCATCGTTTCCATTTAGCCACCAAGACTACGTGTCACAAATCCAAATGTGTGGTTCGTCATCACAACCATGTACGGATCGAGTCCATTCTCCGATTAATGCATTTTCGCTCGAAGAGTTGTACATGCCTGATTTTTCAGAGTCTTTGCAAGAAAACACCGGTTTTTGGCAAGCACCCAATCCTTACGAAGTTCCGGTTGAACAAGTCGCGACATCACCAACGAAGAAAAAAAGGGCGACCCGTAACCCCCCAAAAAAGATGATTCAAAGCGATGGCAGACTCCGTGGACAACAGAGGAAGAAATTGCGTTGTGTAAAGGTTGGTTTGCCGTTTCTGAACACAACAAGCATGGTAACTCGAGGAAGCAAGGTGACTTTTGGTGTGAGGTTTTGTTGTACATGGAGAGCAAAACACAACAGTACGGTCGTCGAACATACGATATGGTGTTAGAAAAATGAAAGACGGTGCGCCCGTCCGTGGTTTGGTTTTGTGGGATTTACAATAACATCATGCGTATGGGTCCAGAGAGTGGAGCCGGAGACTTAGATTACGTTCAAAGGGCAATGATTCACTATGAAATTGATACCGGACTTCCCTTTAAACTTCGCCATTGTTGGGAGATTTTAAAAGATCATCCAAAATGGCAACAAATAGCAATTCCAAACTTCAACACAGGGTCTGAGGGAGGTAGCAAGAGGCACAAGTCAACTGGCTCTAGTTCGTTCAACACAGAGTCCGGGGAGGCTAGTATTAATCTGAATACTAATGTTGACGACAACGATGAAGATGAGGTGTAGGAAATTCAACGACCAGAGGGCAGGGACAAAGCGAGAGTTGCTGCGAGGAAAAATAAAGGGTCAAAATCATCGGCATCGTCAAGCGTAAATGAGGATGCATTGGCTAGGTTGATGGTAACCGAGATGGGTGCTCAGGAGAAAGAAGAACGCTTAGCGTTTTTAGAGATCAAAAGGAGGGAGATGGAATGTCGTGAACAAGAGCTTGAACAACAAGACATGAGGTTCTATCTCCAATCATACGATCACTTGGTCGGGGGCAAGCGAAAGGCAATGGATAAAATAAGGGCAAAGATCAAGACGAAGTATAATTTGCAGTATTAGTTTACGTTTAAGTTTTTTATTTATCTATGTATCGTATCGTTTTATTTATCTATGTATCATTCAAGTTTTTTATGTATGAATAAAAGTTTTTAATTTAGTTGACGTTTTATTTATTTCATACGTTTATGTTTTTATTAATTTCGTACGTTTACGTTTACGTTTTTAATTTATGAATGATTGTAATTAAATAAAAAAAATGATGTGTAAGGTGAGTTGGGTATGAAAGGTGAGTGTTAAAACGGTTGAAAGGTGAGTGGAAAAGTTGGAGAGAGAAAGTTGACGTGGCGCTGAGGTGTAAGGAGAGTGAGCCCTCCTTATTCCATCCAGCCTTAGGATGATAAGAAAGTACCTAGAGTTTTGGGATCGAACCCTGGGGAGAAAATTAATTCTCCATTGGCCACGGAGGTCCACCTACGTCAACTTCGAGCTATCCCAAAAAGGTAGTCGTTGTGGGATTAGTCGGCTCGCAATGTCGAATCGAAACCCATATATACCAAAAAAATGACTAATATTTAGAATCTGATAAATTAAAACAATGATGAACAAAGAAATTGTGTGCTTTTGTTCACAGTGTTTTTCTATTAATTTTAGTGGTTTTTAATTATTTTTGTATCTAGTTTGCGTGAAAATATTTGATAGAGTGTTGATATTCATGTCTAATAAAGAGATATAACAATAGATTCAATTCATTTATTCTTTGACAAATGTTGTGTACTTTTTTTTCTTATCATTTTTCATCATAATTTTTTTAAATTCACCAATTACATCTTTAAGTTTAAGTTTAGGTCCAATTTTAGGCATACAATCATTTTCCTATTTCATATTTTGGGTAAGTGGTTTTTTTCATGGTTATTATAATCTCGAGATTGTGATCTTAAGATTCTAAGATACTATAAAGGAAAAACGATCCCAACCTTACATCAGATCTTTGTAGCGTAGGATTTTAATATGATCGCGTTCTTTATCATGAGATCTTAAGATCTAATTCAATCTGATCTCAGTTTGCTCGGACCACAAGCTAAAAACAATAAATTTATTCATTAACTTTTATAGATTCTAGAAAAAAAGAGGTCAATCTTCTTAAAGATTACATAACTATAATTTAGGTCGTCACTTTCATTAAGCATTCATATAGTTTTGTGTTTAATATATAATAAGAGTGGT
>BQNB010163914.1:0-14391 GCA_026074375.1 Tanacetum coccineum
TTCTTCCATGAGAGGGATGAGAGGGTGTGTTTCTTATGTGAGTAGCTTCAAGTCTTCATCATAGCCGTCCATTTATCTTGTTCACTAAGGGGGGTGATCACAGCCCTTGATATTTGTCTTCAAGTCTTCAACAAATCAAAAATTAAGAGATTGCCAAGGTGGAATTTGAGGTTTATGAAGTGGGGTTGAGGGATAGTGATGGGTTTTGTTTATTGGAGTAGGGGTCGAGGTAGGAAAGTAACAAGGATGAAGAATAGTGACTTGGCAGGAAAAAAGGTTTTATTGATTTAGGGATAACAGGATTTAACGAGTTTAGGGGTGTTAGTGTGTAAGGACTAACCACATTAGTCCTTAAGGACTAACGGTGAAAACCTCCAGGGACCAACGGTGTAAAAGTTTTAGAAGGTTTATGATTAAATGGTAATGGGCTTATGGATTGGGCCGGGTTTAGGATTAATAGGATTTTGGGCTTTTTATCATATAAGGTTTATAGATTAAGCTTAATGAGCATAGTGGGTTGGCCCGACCTATTAAATAGGTGCGGGTTGGCCCATTTAAGATGCGCACGTCTTCGACTTGTTGACTTGACTTTGACTTTGACTTTGACTTTGTCTTTTTGACTTGGTTTTGATTTTTTTACGCTCTTTCCAATTCTGTGATCGATTTTATCCGTTTTGGCTTAGTTTTTGTCCTTTAAAGAATATCTCTTACCTGCATAGTATATAAAGCAAAACACACATATATTTGGCATTTCGTGTCCGTTTTTGGTTATTATTGGTCTCTTTAACATGATTAATTTTATTAGACTTAGATGTAACTCTCCTACGTTAGACTTCTACTTTATTCTTGATGTTGCTACTTGGTGTTTGCGAGATCCTATCATTCTTTTTATTGCCTGTAGGCTATTATCTGCAAGTACTAGTAGAACACTTCAATCCTGTAGATGACAACACAAGTGTGTTAGAATCAGGTGTGTTAGATGACTCTACCTATTGAATGTTTTTTGAGGATGTGAGAGGTTCATAAAACCTAACTTTCTTGATTTTGTTCATGGGTGTGACAACAATTAATTTCTCACTAGGTTTATAGACATTAAGGCATGTGTCTCGAACATATACAAGTAACTCCTGAATTCATTTGGCATGCTTACAGGAAAAGTTTAACGCATTATTTAACGGTTGTTTTGCTTTAGCTTGTTCGACTATTCCTCGAAGTATGTCAGCTTGTTCTTGAGTGTGCTTAAGATAGTCTGTGTGAGCTTCCCTATTATTCAATAACCTAGGTGCTAAAGGTTCTAAGTCTATCTTGAACATGCCTGGAGCAATGGTGTTGACAATTGGTATTTGTGCAAGTTTCTTTCCCTTTTAATTTTTGTATATCGTTTTTCAATGATGTAATCACAAAAACCTTGTCTTGAATTTGACGTTTTAAATCCGCATTTTCCATTGACTTAGAGTCATTGAGCAATCAATAAGGAGCATCGTGTACCTTAGAGTTAGCATGTGTCTTTTTAATTGAATCAAAAAATGTACTTTGTTATCTTTTTCAAATGCTCAATTTCTTTATGTAAACGCTAGTTTTCATAAAGTAATTTTCCCACACTATGCTCCAATTCAATGTTTATGGTCTCAATTTCATCCATTTCATGTTTGACTTTCTCTTCCTTGTCATTTTCTCTCATTGATTTGATATGTTCCTTCAACTTACAGATTGTAGTGTCTTTAGCTTGTAGATGAGCTTTCAAATCATTATTATCTAAATAATTCTGGAATTTCAAATGATTTTGATGATAGTTTAATGAATCCTTTTGATAAATTTCTTGATTGAGTTGCATTGTTAACTCTAGAGAAATGCAATGTTTTTTCAAGTTGTGAATAACTTTTTGAAAGATCATTATACGCATTTTGTTTGTTCAAAAGCTCATCATCAAGATCCACACACTTCATACAAGATTCACTACTTTTCATTTCCACATTCACATCATCAAAAACAGTAGTAGAATTCATCACACATATCATAACATCTTAAGACATGATTTTTTCTAAGAGTCGTTCATTTTCAAGAAAAAATTCTTTCTTTTGAATTTCAAAACATTGTTGGTTCAAATCAAAATACTGTTTGAACAGCAGCTTCCTTCTGGTTAAATTATGTTTGTAATTCCGATTAACATCATTGAAACGATCTTTATCGAAAACATTGGAAATATGTCTTTTTATGGTCTTTAAAATTGGGATTATTGTCTTTTCAAAAAAAACAGTTTTTTGTGTTCTAACCCCCCCCCCCCCCTTTCCCTTCTGTTATAGGCATCAGGTGTAATACGCTTTTTTGCACTACAGTGTCAAATTGGCCAAGACGGTACTTTAACGCTTTTTAAGGCTTTGGGGGGTAATTACCAGGCTTACCTTAGGAAGTTCCCGAGGAGCCTTAATTTTGACAGGTGACGAAGCAGATTGGTTAGTCTTAGGGTGTGAAGTTGTAACCAGTATGCTTGTTTATCAGATAGTTTCTGTGTTGTGAAACAAAATCGTTTACTTAAATATTCAGATTAATCGATTTAACTCAACATTTTTTAATTGGAGTGTATTAACTTTCCTTTCTTTTGATCATTGGTCATTTTGTTTTGCAAGCATTTTGGATCAACTTACTTCTTCCAAAATCAATGTATCTTCATCATCAAACACAGGACTAGCAACTAACACTACCATCATACAAGGTCGGCTTAATCCGCTTAGCTTTCTTGAGATAAAACGGATTTTGATAACCAAGTGCTTGTTTGTGGGAGTGTAATCATAAAAAAACTTGTGGGCTTTGTTAACATGTGCACTGTTTGAGCAGATTGACCCACTTTATAAACAATATTATCCAATTCCTTAATCTTCTTTTCTAAATCAATTTCTTTATCTATATACTTATTTTTTTTTCTTTGGATTCGTTTTTGAATACAGTAAATGTTTGCAATAAAGATTTCTTTTCTTTTATTTGATTTGAAAGATTTTGCTCAAGTGAGTCAGTTTGCTGCTTAAGTGCAAGCTTTTCCTTAATCATATCATCATTTCAGAATCTATTTTTTTTTCACGAGTGCTTAAATCAATATTAAGTCTCTGTTCAAAAGTTTTAACTCGTTCTTTGTATCTCCCAAGCTCAGCGGTTAAGGATTCATTCCATTTTTTTTTCTGGATTAGCCTTTTCCTAATTATTTACATGATCAATCATTTGTTCGGACATTTGTTCAATCACAGATAAAATCATTGAATCTTGTTGTGTATACAAATTAGTATCTTGAAAAGATGCCTGTTGCATTTCTTGCAAATATTGAGAGTACGAAATGATATTGCTATCACTTGTTATCTCATTATATATTAAATCAGCAAACTGGTGTTTGTACTAAACCCTGATTCGCATGCACATATTTGATTATCCATATTTGTATGTTAGGGTTCCACAAAATAAGGTACCTCTGAGATTAATGGCTGAACCATAATTGGAAAGATTAGCCATCAGAACCGCCTTTGCATTAGAGACATCATCACAGTTGGAATCATAAGCATCAAGATCCTCAGTCTAGAAAGTAGCAGTGTTTGGAATGGTTGTTTGAGCAGCTTGACCGTCTGGAATGCCTGGATCTGCAAGAAATGCTAGTTGCTCTTCATCTAAAATTTATCCAGCTTCCTGTGCTTTAGCCAAATTGCACTTCTTCCTGAAACCATGCTGCATTTCCTGGCCTTTCGGCTGAGTGCATTGCCTAGCCATGTGACCTTCACCTTGACAATTATAACATTTAACCACCTTTACATGCCCTCTTACATTATTTCCTCCTGGACTAGTAGCATTACCCTTATAGATATTACCAGCATAACTTTGTCCTTGCCTCCTTTGAACTTGTTACACAGTAACCCTGCCATCTTAAATAGTAGCTTGGTTTCTCATATTAGAGGAAGTTCTAAGTTGATTGTTGGTTGAAGGGAACCTTAAAGAAGCTACAGCTGTAAGAAAAGCCATTGCCTTATTGAGACAGGTAATTTGGTCATCTCCTTGATTAAACACAGGAACAGCAAGACATGAGTCCATCTAAGGGAACTCAGTCAATGGTTGTGTTAAAGGTTGAGGTGAGTTGTAAGTAATTTGTGAGCAAATGAGGTTTGATGTGATGATATTGTGTGATGGTTGGAATCCGGATGAATGGACTTGATTTATGGTTGAGATGGATGAGGTGGTGGATACATTGGTGAATATGGTTGAGGAGAGTGAACTTGTGGAATCATGGTTATGCTGTTTGTTGAGGAAACTTAGGGGAATTGTATTGAGAGTGATAGTTGTTAGTTGTGACGATGGTGGCTCGATGGTTGTTAGCAAACAAAAGACAAGAGGATCTTGGTATCGTTTAAGCATCAAGCGATTTTCATTAGCATGTGCCTCATGTTGTTCGAGATATGAGTACAATTGATCATAGTTCATAGTATGAAAATCTCTAGCCAACTTCACATCCATCACAAACTTGCCCTGTTCTGGTGGTAGACTGTTTAGAAACTTGGTATTCACTTGGACTTATCTCATTGACATATTGATAACATTTATGTTTTTGACTGGAGTTGGAAGCAAATCTCCAAATAGTACTGTTTACAGTGTTTCACCCTTGGACCTAATGATAATTTTATCAAACTTGTCATACAATTTACATTCCTTCTCTTGTAGTGACAATTTCGTTCCTTGCATAAGAAGCTTAACTCTATCACATATATCTTTGGAAACTTTGTGATGATTCATAATGGCATACACATCCGGTGGAAGACCTTGAACAACGATGTTTGTAGCTTTAAGATCACAATCAGCTTGGAGTTTTTTTGCAACAAAAAAAGTTCTTTATAATTTCTTGTCCTAGTAGTGCATTCCTCTTCAACAGTTGGCCAAAACAAGTGGTCATTTTGAAGTGAGTTAAGAATCATTCTCCCGTTCTCCCGATTCTCTATGTATAATTCCATACGACTCTTCCACGAGTCATACAAGGATTTTTCCAACATAGGAGGACGGTTGTCGGCACCAGCAATGATCATAAACTCTGCTAAGGTTGTCATTTTGAATTGATTGATTGAATGAGAAAAGATAATCTTTTGATCGTTCAGTGATTAGAGGTTGTTGTGTTAAATTGTTGTTTGTTTTAAGTGAATGAGTCTAAAGATTACACGGGATTTTACAATTCTTGATAAAACTAAGAAAATAATTGAATACTTCACGGGATTTTACAAATCAAAGAAAAACCGTGTAAATCTCCAAGGCAATTTGGTATAAATCTCCTAAGGTAAGTGTATAAATCACCCAAGTGTAATGTATAAATCACCCTAAGAAGAATGTATAAACGCTGTCGTAGAAGAGTGGTATAATCGCTCGTTCTCTTAGAAGTTGTAAAATCACTGGTTCAGATTAATAGTATAAATCTCCGTCTAAGCACCTACGTATAAATCGTCGATTAAGGATAAACGTATAAATCGCCGTCTAACCAGTACGTATAAATCGCCTGATTTAAATTACGTATGAATCGCCGAAACTAAACATGTATAAACCACTGACTTTGAAACACGTATAAATCGCCGTATACAAAATGTATAAATCTTCGGATTTACCACACGTATAAATCGCCGTACTATACACATTTACATCTCCCCCCCTCAAATAGCCGTATTCAACTATGCCTATTTAACTCCCGTCGTATTCAAACCCCCCAGGCGACAACCATCGGAAACATAGATTTATACGTGTGTGATAAATAACGAGCCGTTCTATCTAATCTTCTCAACCATAGTCAGTTACTGTTCTATATCTAGAAAGGTCATTTTTTTATTAAAGATCACCATTATTTTTGAACGTTAGAATTATCTTTACGACCTGTTTTGTACTAACTTCACTGTCCCTCACGTCCTGCTCTCGCCCCCCCCCCCCCGCCCCCCCTCCCCTCCTATCCCCCTCCTGCACCCCTCTGCCCGAGCATAAACCCTTATATCTTAAATATAAAACATCCATACAACACTTTGTTACGCCTTCGGATATTCAACATTCCGCTGCATACTCAGATTTGAGGGTGTTACAATCAAGATCCTCAGTCTGGAAAGCAGCAGTGTTTAGAATGGTTGTCTGTGCAACTTTTCCGTCTGGAATGCATGGATCTACAAAAAATGCTAGTTGCTCTTCATCCAAAATTTGTCCAGCTTCCTGTGCTTCAGCCAACATTCCTTTTTCCTTGAACCATGCAGCATTCCTAGGCCTTTTCGGCTGAGTGCATTGCCTAGCCATGTGACCTTCACCTTGACAATTATAACATTTAACCACCTTTGCCTGCCCTCCTGCATTATTCCCCCTGAACTAGTAGCATTACCCTTATACCTATTACCAGCATAACTTTGTCCTTGCCTCCCTTGAACTTGTTGTACAGTAACCCTGCCATCTTGAATAGTAGCTTGGTTTCTCGGATTAGAGGAAGTTTTGATACCAATTGTAAAATATAAGATGTATCTTATCTCACAATCAAATGACAAGAAATCTAGAGAGAGAGTGGAAGGATTGAACACTTAGAGAGAGAAAGAAAAGAGAGCAATATTATATTAGAATCGATGAAATGAACAACGAACCCTCTTCAAGTTGTGGAGAGAGATATTTAAACGTGTACATTAGGCTGGTCATGGGCTTTGCATGCGCTATTTATGGGCCTTGGCCTTTCTACCTTTTTTAGGTTTCAAAAACTATACTACGAGCCTATCTTACGATATTATGAAAGTGACATATACTTTTCGTATTCCTAACACATTTGCAAGATATTTTAATTTAAAAAAATAAAAAATTGTCTGTTTATTTATTTTGACTAAAAAAATAAATGATCATTATGGTTCATTACTTCATTGTATTTATAGAATAAACAGGAACCCAACTCTTTACAATTTTACATATGTCATAGTCACATTATCAAGAGAACGTCGTGAAGAACAAAAAACTAGCATTGTTCTTTCACTTCTTTGCTTCTAACGTGGCAAATAAAAATTACTATCTTTGTTACATCCACATGAACTTTTAACGAGTAACGATGAAAATTCAAAGTATTATATGGTCCTAACCCATTCAACTAAAAGAACCTTTTACCATTGACATCATTAACTTTCCAACTTAAACTTTTTAGCTACTCAATTTCATGATTGCCTTTACATTCAAGAAGATATATTAAAAGGTAGTTGTTTTTATTCATAAATTAAGCTTGTTAGCTTGTGTCAATTTAGGTTTATGGTTTTTTCAACTTATAAACTTATCAAATTCACTTTATGTTTTATTTAAATCTTGTACTTAAAGTGAATTAAATATTCCTTTCACATGTACATGAAAAGGGGTGGAAACGAGCCGAGCTGTTCATGAAAAGCTAAAGATCGGATCGGTAAAAAGCTCGAACTAGTCGAGCCTAAATGAGTTCGAGCCCGATTTCGAGTCTAAGTTTAGGCTCATTTAATAATGGAGCTTGAGTCCGAGCCGTTATATTATCAGCGACCTGGATTAGGCATCGCAAGCTTAATAATGCCTATTTGTATATCTTGTAAGTATTTTGAGTCATTTTACATATAAAACCATGTATGTACATGAGTCTTAAAAAAAGTAACATGAGCCTAAAGCTAGTTTATGATTAGTTAAGTCGAGCTATCGAAAAAACAGAACTTCGAGCTTCGTGAAATTTTCACGTAGCCCGGCTCGAGCTCTAGATATAAGGCTCGGAACGAGATCAAGCCTACCTCGAAGCTGTGTGTTTATTATAAATCCAACGAGCTTGAGCTATGGCAGGTTCGGGGATCAACTCGGCTCGTTTCCACCCCTTGTATATGAACAATGTGAGTAAGTTGCAACAAAAACTCTTCATGCCGAAATTGCAGGGATTATATCTATCTTTCTGAAAATTGCTTGCATCGTTTAAGTGATATCCTTTTGGTGGAGATTGTCGTTTTTACCCTATCTAAATTGATTAAATGTTCTTTTACTGTTTGTGAAACTTGTCATTTCATCTTTTGTGCATTTCTGTATTATGCACATCTTAGGGTTTGTTTTGGCATAGCGGATATGAATCATGAATCATGGACGGAATGAAATGAATGTCGTAATAGAGTAAATAAAATAATGGAATGAGGTATTACGATTATAATTATTTTTTGTTGTTATGATAAAATTAAATGTACCCGACAATTAAAAGACTAAAATAGTCTTGGGATTATATACATTTTTTTTGGTTGGTTGGTACTTGGTACTGTAGTTAATAAAAGGTTTTTATATAATTATGATTTTATTACAAAATGTAATGGAAAAAATAAAGAATCCTTAATGAATGAAAATAATGGTTGATGTAATGAGTGATTTAGGAAGTGTTTGGTACAATGTTATCAAAATTGGAATGAAAACCTTTTGTTGCGGCTGTTTGTTTGTTGTAAGCCCTCGTGGTGTTTTTTTTTCTTTGGGCCCGGCTTTCTTTAATCGTCTTGATTTGGAAAGTTTGGGCGCCTTTGTTTGTAATTTCTTTGGTTTTGTTGTGTTATATATTACTGCCTTTCAAAAAAAAAACTTGTTTGCTTACAATTATACAATGTAATGATTCATTACAAAGAACGATTCATTACATCAAAATTACCCTTTTCATTTCACATGGGTCCCCTCTTTTTTTTCATTACGTCTTGTAATGTAATCGAAGTTACCTAAAAGTCCGTCATATCTAACCACGTTAAATAAACTTCTTATTAACAATGACCATTTTAGTCTTTTTATCTTATCGATTGCATTTCGTCTTATCATACCAACCAAACATTATTAATAAGGGTAATGAATTATTACATTACATCATTTATTCATTACGTCGTTTATTCCATTTATTTAACATTTCATTCCGTCCTACCAAACGAACCCTTACGTAGTGTTTGGTACGTTGTAATCAAAGAGAGAATGTAAAAGATTATTACGATGTAATGAAAAAATATTGTTTGTTTACAATTACAGGATGTAATGACTCATTACAAAGAATGACCCATTACACCAAAATCATTCCTTAGAGGCCCTCTTTTTTTTTCATTACATCCCGTAATGAAATCAAAATTACAAAAAACATCACAATTAACTAACCACATTAATAAACTTTCTATAATCAATGGGTATATTAGTCTTTTTATTATCGATTCATTACGTCTTACCATGCAAACCAAACATGATTAATAATGGTAATGAATCATTACATTACACTATTTATAATTTTTTATTCCGTTATAATGATCTTTTATCCATTTCTACTTTTATTGCGACGTATCAAACACTACGCAAAAATATTCTATGGATATGACGCACACACTTTCGAAAATGTAGAAATTAAACTGGCGATTTGAACACACCACATATACGGTTTTTGCAATTTACTCTAAATAAATTTGTGAGCTCGATAAACAAGTAAACGCAAACATGTTTTTAATTTATATTTTCAGACCATGTATCATAAAAAGTGTTTAATAAATGGGTGCTACTATTGGTACCCTCTGGCCCACTAAAAGGTACAAAAAAGGTACCGAATATTCCTTTTGTACCCCTCTTTTACAGTGCAAAGCGGTTTTTTTATCAGATTCTGTTCCGTAATTTTTGACAGTTTCATACTTTTGACCAGTTAAACTTTATATTTTTCGTTCCGTATTCTGTGTTTCACTGTTTTATAATATAAACAAAATTATAAAAATAAAAAATAAATAAATAAAATAAAATAAAACTGAAAATAAAAAAAGGGGGTGGTTGTGTAAGCCGATTCTTATTACAAACGGCTTTTCAGATGGGATATTCCTTTTGTACCCCTCTTTTACAGTGCAAAGCGGTTTTTTTATCAGATTCTGTTCCGTAATTTTTGACAGTTTCATACTTTTGACCAGTTAAACTTTATATTTTTTTAAATTTTTATAATTTTGTTTATATTATATAACTGTGAAACTGAAATTGCGGAATAAAAATTATAAAGTTTAACAAGTCAAAAGCATGAAACTGTCAAAAAATACGAAACAGAACCTGATATAAAACTGTAAAAAGGGGGTACAAAATGAATCTTTTGTACCTTTTCGATACTTTTAAATGGGCCAGGAGGGGTACCAATAGTATCACCCAAATAAATATGTAACCATGTGGGGCAGAGGGTTAGAAGGACATACTTTCACAAACTGACCATCGAGTGGTGGTTGGATTGGGTTATGAGTATGGGGAGTGGGACCCACACCTCAAAAGCCTACACCGGCATACCACATGTCTAAAGTGGTTGGTGCTTACATTTTGCAATTACAATAATGTAATTTTCATTATTAAAACAATCAAATCATTTTTTTAGAATTATGTATTTTGTTTTTATTGAAAGCAAGTAAGTTCTAAGCATAATTGCATAAACAATTTTATTGAAAACAAGTAATGTTGAGCACAAATGAGCATATGAAAATGTTATTTTGGGCCTTTGTGTCTTTGGACTATGTATGAACAATCATGTGTTTTTGTTTTATAGTTTCCTAACTAAACGTAGTGGTGACCGCAGAGGACACCGTCACGTCAGCGTCAACTCAACTTTCTCTCTCCTAGACCACACAGTGACCAAACACCCGTAGTGGTAACCGCACAGGCGACCGAACAAAAAAAAATTTAAAAAACATTACATTAATAATTAAACATTACAAACTAAAATACGGAAATAAAAATACACGGAAGAAAAGACGGAAAAAAATTACGGAAGATAAAAAATTACAGTAAATTAGTTTGCATTTGTTCGATTCGGAATCGTTTACGAAATAAATAGGCGTTATAAAATGGTTTTTTAGCAAAGTAACGGTCATGAGCACCTTAACGATCTCTAGGCATATAGTTTCGTTGGTATTTTTGGATTGTAGGAGTAGATGCTTGAATAACCAAAGCAGCGTCTATTAAAAAACCGGAGAGTAAACTATTCACTTCCGTTTCATCATCCGTATCATCGAAAAATAAACACTCGGAATTAATTTGAGACATATTGTTTGTAGTGTGTGTTTTTGATAAAAAGTGTATATGTGTGTGAAAATAGGAAAGAAGATGTTGGGTTTTATAGAAAATAAAGGGATACATTTTTTTATAGGAAACGGCTTCATTTACTCGGTCTTCTACACGACCCAAACAATTGCAAAGGTTGGGGGGACTAGTCTAGTTCGGTCGAGGTAATGGGACGACCGACCTTAGTTGCTTCCACATGGGACGACCGACCGAAGGTCGACCTTACCATTACATTCAGTCTAAGTCAAAAAATAATTCACTGGCCCTACCCAATTAATGTTGATATCGACAATACCCACCACCTTCATCAAGATTCATGAAACACCGTGTTCAATGGTGTCATACTCCATTTTAATACCAATTGACATAAAACAAACATGATGTTATACTATCATTTCATTACTTGAATTCGAATAACATACACCAAACGCACCCATAGTTAATGGCTATTCCCTAGTGTTCTACGTACATGTAATTAGTAAGTAATTCTATAGCTACATATTTTTTAAGTGGATATTATTAACTTTATTAATCAGTAGTACCGGGTCACCTGAGTTGCATTTAATGCCCGGGTTGACCCGACTGCATTTAATGTGCTCAACCTACCGGAACCAGTTATTTCTGGCCTGAAACCCGACTGGAATTGCTGGACCCGCCTGAAATGCAACCCGCTTTTCCCAACCCCACATAAAATAATACTGAGTTTCTCTCTCTCACTTATCTCTTTGATATCTCTCTCCCACCACTTCTCTCTGATATCTCTCTCGCACCATCTCCCACATCTGTCCCCTTCCTCTCATACCATGTGTCTTCCTCCATAACCTAAGCTTCATGACTCAGCTTCTTATTCCCACCAACCCATCCTCATTTATCTCACATGATCAAACCCAAAAACAAAAAATAAAAAAATAAAAAAAATACCAGTGGCGGTTAATTTCTTCTATGCCTAAATCAAATCCATTATGTAAGTTTATGTCACACCCCCAAATGGGGCCTGAACGGAATACGTGTCCGGGGGCGTGATGTCATAATATACATCACACAAAGTACAAAGAACGACCTCTAAGGGGTACGTTTTAAAAATAAACATCGTTGCATTGATAACATAAATTAAGTCGTTACAATATTTATATGATTTAAAATGGTCAAATGCGGAAGCGTAATTAAGTTTTGGAATCAACAACGATGTTTAAACAGTAGATAAATATTCTTGAAAACTAGGCCATACAAGGAGACACCATATAGCAATCAAAGACATCCACAACTAAGCACATGAAAAACATGCTTAAAACGGTCAACATAAAGTTTGTGAATTCATAGGTTTAAGTAAAATATTTACGAGGACTAAAAGGAATCAGTAATTTCTGTTTCATTCCCAGTATCATGAAAAGTATTTGGTAACTGATATCGTTCAATAAAAGTAGTGTGAATCTTAACGTTTCTGTGTGTGTGTGACTATTGTAACACATACAATATCACATAAAAATGTTTACGATATTACCCTAAGCTCATGACACCGAAGCCTCTAATAAGTTGTGTAAATCCTAGTCTTTTAGATTCGTCTCAAATCTATGTTTTGCCAAAACACCCAAGTATTACCTCAAATGAAATGCACCCACTAGCCAATGCAATCATCCAGAATTTCGGGTGGGGGTGTCATCCCCAATAGATCTATTCACAACATTCGTGCTTATATGAAGTAATTAACAGTTCATGATAGTGTGTACTACGTGGCAATGGGGAAACTTAGGTAATATGTAAAAGTTTAAGGTACTTGCATTCATAGTAAAAGCAACCAACGTATTCGTAAAGAGTTTAAATTATTCATATCCGTAGTAAAAGCAACCAACGTATTCGTAAAAGCTTTAAGTTCTTGTATTCATAGTAAAAGGAGTGTGAAATTAATCATGTAAACAAGCACATAAATAAGTTTGAAATCATTAGAGTAAACAAGTTTGTAAACGAGCATGTTCTCACCCAAAAAGTTATAAGGTTAATATAAAACAAGTAAAACGTGAGGCTATGAACTCACCTTAAGCAAATGGTGAGAAAGTAATTCAATGAAGAGTATAACGAAATCGAATGACTCTAACCGCGACCTAATTAAAAGACGCGCTTCAGAAACAAGGAATAAATAACGAAACGTCGGATAAGACGCTTATATAAGAAATAGACATCCATATGTGTTTGTGCTTTAGTTTATTTAGTAAAAACGTGTCATTTCGGAAGTATAGGGTTTATAGTTGCGTTAAGTTATGTTTTACAAAAAGTTTCCATTGTCGGAAAGTTACTATTTTTGGAAAGTTTCTATTTTAGGAAAGTTTTTACTTTTGGGACGTTAATACCGTCCCTTAATATCCGATGATTTCATTTACTCTAAACGTACTAGTGACGCCTAAAACATCTACCTTTTACGTCTATCCCGCATATATACGCCAACTTACTATTTTTAGTAACTTTCGGCGATTCCGACTTATCGTCTCTAGACAACCTCTAATCCTTCGCAATAATATTCAAACGCTACGTTATTATTTCTAAAGTTTTTATAACCTAAACGGACCCAACCCGATTGAAAAGCGTTTTTATTTATATATAAATTGTATGTCTGAAAATAACTTGACGAAAACTAAGGTTTAACTCACTCATAAAGCATTTCTAGCACGATTTTGGAAGGGAAACGTCATTTTAGGCCATGTTTGTGTTTTACACTTTGGCCGAAACGGACTCGAAAGGCTCCAAAATGGTCATCTAAATTTCTGATCTAATCGTATTAAAATCGTTTTGCCGAAAAATGTTTCAAGTTTCATTTGGTCATAACTAGGCCGTTTTAAGTCTGTTTTTAGTGTTCGAGATATGAAAATCTATCTATTTGAAATGAGCTATTCAAAAACTACCTTCTTGGCTAATGACGATATTTTTAAGTGTCCCAAAACCTCCAAACAAAAACGGATCAGCAACATTATTTTTCGTAAACGCTTTTAAAAATCCAACCAAACTTCACAATAGTGCTTATACTAACCTAATCCCATTCACTACTAAACTAACCAACAAAACCTCTTTCAAAACTATCCTAATCCCTTCATCATCATTATTGCAACACACAAATCCACTCATCCTTTCCTTAATAAAAGATTATTATAAAAGAAAGTATAAAACTTTATTATTTCACATACCCATTTCATTTCTTTTTGAAAATTTAACACAAACACAATAGGATTTAAACTAAGAGCATAAGAAAATAAAGAAATCAAAAGGAGGTTCAAGAAAGAGCTTACAAATGATAAAGAAATAAGATTGAACACTAGATCTATAACATACACCAAGATCTTGCAAAACCCCTAAATTTAT